>PVJX010017322.1:0-38588 GCA_004027295.1 Dolichotis patagonum
TATTACTCAGTTTATATGTGTTTGTGAGATTTTTGCAGTTGCTTCCATTGTTAATTTCTAATTTCATGGCACTATGATCTGATAACATGCATGGGATAATTTCAATTCTTTTGCATTTACTTAAATATGTTTTGTGGGCTAGTATATGGTCTATGTTAGAGAATGTCCCATGTCCTGCTGAGAAGAATGTATATTCTGATGTTGTTGGATGGAAAACTCTATATACATCTATCAAGTCCATTTATTCACAGGTATGATTCAATTCTCTTATTTCTTTGATGATTTTCTGTCCTCCTGTGTCAATGGTGTGTTAAAATCTCCTGATATAATTGTGTTATTGCTTATTTGACTTTTCATTTCTGTTAATATTTGCTTTGTATAGCTGGGTGCTCTGGAATGTGGTGCATATATATATATATATATATATATATATATATATATATGATTGTTATCTCTTCCTCTTGAAGTTTTCCACTAACTAGTATATAGAGATCTTTATCTCTTTGCATCATTCTTGGTTTGAAGTTCACATTGTCTGCAAACAGGATGGCTGTTCCCGCTTTTTTTTTTTCCTGTTGCATGAAGTATTGTTTTCCAACCTTTGACTTTCAGTGTATGGGTTTCCTTTTGGGTAAGATGGGTTTCTAGAAGACAGTGTATGGTTGGATGTTGTTCCTTGATCCATTCTGCCAGTCTGTCCCTTTTGATTGGTGAGTTGAGGCCATTTACATTAATGGTTATAACTGTTATACATTGGTTTATTGTTGACAAGTTATCTTTCTGCTGTTGTGTCTTTAGCTTTCCATTATATTTAATTGTCTGCTTTGCTTGGTGGTTTTATCCTATGTGTATCTAGAATGTCTTTCAGAATTCTTTGTAGGGTTGGTTTGGTGTTCATAAAGTTTTTCAGCTGTTCTTTGTCATAGAAGTATCTTATTTCTCCATCCATTTTGAAGGACAGTTTTGCAGGGTACGTCAGTCTGGGTTGGAAGTGGTTTTCCTTTAGGATCTAAAATACTTCACTCCGTGCTCTTCTTGACTTCATTGTTTGTGTTGAGAAATCTGCTGGGATTCTGATAGGTTTTCCTTTATAGGTGATCTGTCTTTTCTCCTTAACAGTTTTTAGTATTCTGTTCTTATGGAGGGTTTCTGGGAAGGTGATTATTATGTGTCTGGGTGTACTTTTATTTTGGTTATGGCCGTTTGGAGTTCTATATGCTTCAGTAATCCAAATGTCAGTTTCCATTCTCATATTTGGGAAGTTTTCAGCTATTACTTCTGTAAATATCCTCTTGATATCATTTGGGCTGTCCCTTTTTTCATTTATCCCTATTAATCTTAAGTTATTTTTCTTTGCATCATCTTGCAGGTGTTGAATTGTTGTTTCCTAATTTTTTGTTATTTTTAAAAGATCTTTCTTTTCCTCTTCACTAGCTGCGATCTTATCTTCGATGTCTGAAATTCTATCTTCACTTTCATTGAGGTGGTTTTTACAACTTTCAATAGAATTATTGATTTCCTGTATATCTTTTTGAATATGCTTCATGTACTCTGCTTGTTTCTTATAGTGTTCATTCAGGGATTCTATCTGTTTGATTTGTTCCTCTAATTTTTTAGCTGTGTCTTCACTAGCTATGGTCGCTATTTCTTTCACTACTTTGTCATTTCTTCTTTTACCGAGGCAATTATTTCTAATTTGAATTTCTCCATAGCTTCCCCTAGTTGCTTCTTTATTTCAGTTGATATCATTTCAGTCATTTCAGGTGTATGGCTTCTATTTTCTTCTATGTACATGGCTCCCAGGCTTTCTTGGGATGGGCTGGTGATTTGAGCCTGCCTTTTGGCCTTTCCTTTTATCATTTGTCTTTATTTCCTTGGTTTGAGTGGTGTTCCAAAGCTTTCTCTGGGTGTGTCACAAATCTCCTACTGCACCCTCAGATACTGGAGCAATCTCAGCTCCTCTGCAGGTACTTGGCTCCTTAAATTGAGAGGTGGAAGCAGGGTGTGGAGAACTGGGGCCAGAGGAACCCTTGGGGCACAATCCCCTGTCCTAGGGGTGTAGATATGAACTCAATCACTGGAAGCCCTGGTCTCAAGCTATCCTCAGGCCAGCCCAAATGAGTCCAGAGTCCTCATGCAAGGTTTCTGCCTCCTGGACTGAAACAAGGCTGCTGAGCATGGTTGACTGAGGCCCTGAAATCTGCTGGACCCAGTCCAGCATCCCAGTACCTCCCCAGAAACTCAAAAGCCGGAACGTAGGTCTCCAACTTTCCCTAGGATCCCGGAACTCACCTAGGGCAAACTCCCTTAAATAAATTTTTTTAAAAAAGAGTTAATAAATAAGGATCACAAAATAGTCGATTAAATTATTACTGTAAAATTTCAAAGCATTAAGAAGAAATGTGGGTAGAGCAGCCCAGCATACTCTGGAGTACCTCAATGCAGTGGGACACTGTTTCCCAAGAGATCTTGCAGAGCCAGAAGTTGGTGAATAAGGTAAACCAGCACTGTGTTTTTGATCACTGCTGCCTGTGGAATAGGAGAGCACAGGCAAACCTATTTTTTTTTCTTAGACAGTTTGGGGCAAACCCCAGCTACAAAACAGTCTCAGGTTGCTTCACTACCAAAGTCCCAGAGTAGAAGAAGAGAAGTATCATGCAGTCACAATGGACTGCTAGCAACTGGGAAACAGAATAGGCAAAATTCTCCTGAGAGGAGGAGCTGGGATCACCCAGATTTTGCTCAGTTAGCCACCTTGACTCAGCAATACAACCAAGCAAACAGCCAGAGCCTGCAGTGGAACAAAAATACCACCCCTCCCCTTTGACCAGGAGTTAAGAGAACTAGTGGCCTGAAACAGAGAAATCTGGGCAAGTATAATAATAACAAGTATTAATAGACATTAAAAATCAGATAAACACTAACATAATTGTAACTGGGGATCTTAATACTCAGCTCCCACAAACAGATCAACTAGACTAAAAAATCAACAAGACATATCAGAATTAAACCAAACCTGTGAAAAAATGGACATGATAGATTTCTACAGAGTGTTCTGCCCCAAAACTTCTCTACTGCATATGAGACAGTCTCGAAGGTAGACTACATATTAATTCATAGAACACACAGGTGAATGCAAAGGCTTTGAAATTATCACATGCACAATATGTGACCATAGTGCAATGAAACTGGAAATCAACAGCAAAGAAACTACAAAAGCCACATAGAAACTGAAGTAAAATAAAAGCTTCCTGAACAACCAATACATCACAGAAAAAATAAACAAGAAATTAAAATGATCTACATTAAGTACATATGGAACTTGTAGGATGCAATGAAAGAAAGAAAGAGGGAAATTTATAGCAATGAATTTTCTCATTTAAAAAAATTAACAAATTCAAATAAATAACCTAACATTGCAAATCTCTAGCAAAACAAATCAAACTCAAAGGTTGTATGAGGGAGAAAATTATAAAGATAAGATCAGAAATTAATTCAGTTGAGACTAAACAGAGTACAAAGAATCAGTGGGTCAAAGAGTTGGAATTCTGAGACTTAAATAAATTTGTTAGCCCTTAGTCAAACTTATCAAAAACAGGAAAGAAGTCTTTGATTCATGCAATTCACAATGAGAAGGGTGAAATCACAGCAGATTCTGTGGAAATCCAGAAGACAATCAATACTTACTCCATGAAACTGTATTCTAATATGATTGCAAACACAGAAGAAATGTACAGATTCTTAGATATATATGAATTGCCCAAATTGAATAAAAAAGATATAAAAGTGTTGGATAACTGAATATTACCTAATAAAATTTAAAATGTCATTAAAATTTACCAACAAAGAAAAGTAGAGATTCTGAAGGATGTATTGTTGAATTCTAGAAGAAATTTAGAGAATATCTAGTGAAACTAGTAATGAAATTCTTTAATTAAATTGTAAGGGAAACTATACTCCCAAAATCATTCCTGGAGGCAACATTTACCATGATATCAAAACCAGAGAAGGACTCAACCAAAGAGAACTTACAGGCCAATCTTCCTAATAAATATAGATGCAAATATCCTTAATAAAATACTGGCAAACAGAATGCAGCAAATCATCAAAAATATTATTCACCAACACCAAGTAGGAAACATCACAAAAATGTAGGTATGGTTCAAGACACACAAATCAGTACAACACCATATCAATAAAGTCAAAGACGCAGATCACATGATCATCTCAATAGAAGCAAAAACAGCATTTCATAAAGTCCAACACATTCATGATAAAAACCCTAAAGAATATTGGAATAGATGCTCTTCATCTCAACCTGACAAAAGTTATCTATGACAAACCAAGAGGCAACATCATACTAAACTGTCATACTGAAAATTTTCACATTAAAATCAGAAAAAAGATAAGGAAGTTCACTATCACTGCTCCTAAGAAACATAGTTCTGAACTATTAGCAAAGCAATTAGACAAGAGAGAGAAAAAGAATAAGATTAGGAAAAGAAATTAAACTATCATTACTTTCAGATAACATGATACTCTACATAGAACACTTTGAAAAATCCACTGAAATTTAATAACTAAATTCAGTATCATAGCTAGATGTAAAGTCAACATCAGTAATAATAGCATTCCTGTATATAAAGAACTAATGCAATAAGAAACAATACCTTTCACGATAGCATCAAAAAATGAAAAACGTAAGGATCAATCTAATAAAGGAAGTAAATGACCTATACACTGAAAATTACAGTATTCTGAACAAGGAGATATAAGTGGATATCAGAAAATGGAAAATAACCCTAGCATTTGGGTATGAAAATCCAACATATGAAAAATGATCATACTCCCAAAATTGTTACTCAGATTTAATGCAATCCCAATCAAAATACCACTAGCATCCCTCAAAGAAATACAGAAAACATTCTTAAAATTCTCTTGGAACCAGTAGAGACCTGGAAAATCAAAAACAAATGTGTGCAACAATATAAAGCCAGGCGGGCAGCACAATCCCTAATTTGAAATTTTACTACCAAGCTACTGTGATAAAAACAGCATGATACTGGCAAAGAAAAAACAAAAGAAAACACAAAACAAAATAAACAAAAAACAGATCTGAGGATCAACGGAATAGATTAGAAGATTCAGAGACAACTCCAAAAACATTTAGGCATCTCCGTTTTTACAGAGCAATCAGGTACCTTCAGTGGAAGAAAAAATAGCCTCTTTAATACATGGTGCTCGGAAAGATGTCTTTCCGCATTCGTAAAACTAGAACTCAGCCCAAGTCTTTCCCCATCCATTAAACTAAATAAAAATAGATCAAAGATATAAGTGCTAACACTGAAACACTAGATCTACTGGAAGAGAGAATAGATAGAGCCCTTGAAGCCATAGTGTAGGCAAAGATTTCATGAGGTAAATCTTGACCAAGTGGGAAATAATACAAAAAATCAACAGCTAGTATATTATCTTATTTAAAAAGCTTTTATCAACAGAGTGAAAAGACAAATCACACAGTCGGAAAAATCTTTAGTCCTTAGTTACTCAAACAAAGGACTAATATCTAAAATGTATAAAGAACTTAAAAACTAAGACTCTTAATTTAAAGACTCCAAACTTTGGTATCTGAGATGTACACACATTTCTCAGAGGAAGAAACACAAATGCCAAATAAATATATGAAAAAATGTTAACATTACTGGTCATTCAAGAGATAATAGTGAAGACTATGCCGAGATTCCATCTCATTCCAGAAAGAATGGTTATTATCAAGAAATCAACCAAGAACAAATGCTGGCAGGGCTATGGTGGAAAAGGTACCTCTTTCCACTGTTGGTGGGATTATAGAGTGGGCAATCGCTGTGCAAATTAGTCTGGAGTTTCCTCAAAACACTAGAATGAGGAGTGCCATTTGATCCATTTACTCCTCTTCTTGGTATCTTTCTGGTAGAATTACAAACACACCATGCTGATATACATACACACGTGTTTATAGCAGCATAGTTTGTAAACAACCCAAATGCTCACCAATCAATGAATGGATAAAAAAAGATATGTTTTGTATTAATATAATGGAATACTACCCAGTCATAAAGAAGGATAAATGTGAGACATTTCTAGGTAAATAGATGCAAATTGACACCATATTCAAGTGAAATTAAGTGGATATTCATGTATATCACATGGTTTATCTGGCCTGAGAAACTAAAATGTGTAATAGATACTATGAGATGGAAAGAAAAAGTTCAAATGGCAGCTAGGGAGGGAGGAGAATGAAAAGAAGGAATTGAAAAGAAAAAATGTTACAAGAAGGATAAAGTAGGAACAAAGCTTTGTAAATAAGGGGAGAAAGAAGGGCTGCAGTGAGAGAAGGGGCATGGGAAGAAAGGAGGAATCAAGACGTCATACAAAGATACAGATTCCCTCTATGACTCGGGTCATTATGTAGATCTAAATTAGACAAATAAACTGCCTTTAAAAGTTCATTTTAATTTTGTATTGTTTTCAAATACATTAAAAGATGTACTATCCAGTCTTTTCAACTTTATTATAAAAGCTGCAAGTTTTTCATTCAATAAAATGCATAAATGAATAGTAATATAGTATGTGCAGTGAACTGTAAAATTTCTACTTAACAGGTCAAAATGTAGGTGATTAAGTCGGTCATGGAGGTACATGTCTGTAATTGTAGTGCTCTTGATTCTGATGCGGAAGAACTGTCACAAGTTGAAGGCCAGCTTGCAGTACATAGAGAGTTCAGGTCCAGCCTGAACTACATAATGAGATTCTTCCTTAAAAAAAGGATAAAAAATACAAGTGGTTAATAACTATACTTTAATATGGTAGAAACATTATTCATAAGTTGTAGTATTTATCTTTTTTACTTACTTATGTGGAAGTTATCCATATTTAAATTACAGCTGTATTAATGAAACAAAAAAATGTCAGCAATGATTGTACTTATTTTAGGATGAGGTCACTTTTTCTAATCTCATATCCAGTTGAAATCATACCGCATCTTTCAGACAGTGTAAAGCTTTTGACATCTATTGAAGAATAATTATATATGAAAGTGACTAAAACTTTAAATAGCAGAATGTTCAATGCCTCTTTTTCCTCAAACTTGGGAATAATTTCTGTGCTATTTCATATGGCAGTTTTAAAATAGCCAGTCAGTTATAGAGAATATGGAGATAAACATAGATTTAATATTTTTAGACTTTTAACAGAGATATCAAAATATTGGCAGAGAAATTTTCAGTATTTGAGAGAATGCATTTAAGGATTGCATTTAAGGTCATTAACTTGGCCACTGAATTATTTAGACTTAATATTAACTATATTTACGCCTTTTTCAAAGAACCAAGTTATAAAATTTTACTATTTATTGTTCTAAAGTGTGTTATGTAATTGTGTTACAGAAAACATATATACTATGCTATGAAAGGTATCTTTTTTGAAATATAAAATTTTTAGTTTTAATACACAAGTTAAAGATTGAGGAAACTGCCCTTTTTTATTTTCATTACATACTTATCAGCTCCTCATTTTATTTTGTAATTGAATATAATTTACATAATTTATGCTTTACTTCCAACACTCATTAGACAATGCCATTAAGCAGAAGATACTAAAAACACTGTCCATTTTTAGCAACTCTGGTTGCCACTATTGCCTATAGGATTTATGTAAATTACAAATAAGTATGAATTAACCTCAAATATCAAACAGGCTGAAGTTATTTTCACTGTATTCAGATTCATGAAATAAATTGTGCCACAAAATACATTTTCATATCTGAATCAAAAGCTTGGGAATAATTAATAATGCAAATACATTAGTGCAAACATTTGAGTGAATGAAAAGCAAAGCTGCTGTGTAAGACAGAGCTCAACTGTGTACTTTCTTCAGTCTGGCATGGTGATTAGGATGTGTTTTGAATACATGCATGCCTTGTATACAAAACATAAATAGAAAATCACTTAACATCATTCTTAGTTTAGCATTGCCTATTAATCCATGAGAATTAACTGTCTCCGAACACTAGATTTTTTAGTGCTTCATGTCTGCCTTGAATTGTCTGCTTCAGTAATTTTGTTATGTCAGGTGTTTCCATGCATGCATAATTCCACAGATAAGTGCTTCAAGTAAGAAGCTCTTTTGCCTTCCATATTCAGAAGATGAGGTAAACATGGTGCTGCAGTGAGCATGAAAAAGTACGACCTTTATACTTCATAATACCCTTTGGAAAAATTTTATATTTATGAAAATGCTAAACTTGGAAAAGGGTGTGGACTGAATCCACTGGGGAGAGAAGTGACAAGAGTGAATTAACTGTATGAACCAAACCCTTATCTAAAATATTCTGGCATTTTGTCATGGCAACAGATTTTTTACATTTCTTAAAATAAATCTTACCAATGTGTCTATTGGGCACCTTGCCAGCAACACAGAGGCAGAAACAGGAAAGAAGCTCAAGGGAAAAGAAAGGTAATTCACTGAAAACAACTTTAGTGCAAATCGTTGGCCAAATGCCCATACGTATGAAAGCAAACACAGAAATAAATTGTAAAAATATAATTTAAGCAATTGAAAAGAGGCATGGAAACGGTAACAACATCTCCCCCCCAAATTCCAAACTCTGTATTTTCAAATAAAGCACAAGCAGTTCACAAATGCAAAACCAGTTCAGATATTTTAAAATATTTTAGAATGTTATTTAAATCCTGAAACACACTTTCCTTTAAATATTATAAAATAAATAAAAAATCATACCAATGGCAAGTTATATTCCATCCACATCACAAAGGCTATTCAAGAATGATGACTCAGTGCATCCTATGTATAACATCTTATCGAGGTTAAAGCGGATCCCCACGACCACTTGAAGCAACCAAGCCCTCTTTTCAAGCGACTCAAGAGAGTAAGGCTCGCTACTAGCTGGAGGAAACACTTTGTGAACCGCTGTCTCCAGGAACTGAGTCAAAAAGTTCCTAAATAAAGACAAACTTGGATTGCCTAAAAGGTGGGATTTTGAATTAGAGAAAACACTGAGTACTTCTAGTGTTTATCCAGTATCTGATCCTTCACCTTAGAGAGTGCACATGGTCATTTAAGATCAGCCATTCTTTTGGAAGGAGGCGAAATAATGGCAGTTACTTTGATATTTTTTTGTCACCCTCAGTAATCAGTTCTGTACTGAATTTTTTACATTTTTTACTATTATAAACTACAGTATGATTTCCACAAATTGTTATAGGAAATTATAACTAATTTATTCATTCCTTTTTTTTCCCTGTCAAGTACATATGCAGGTATTTCTACACATATTTATTGCTTAAAAATTTAGAAGATGGTATTTTCTTTTAGACATCCTCTTTGTCTTTTTAATAAGGAGTTGAAAGAATTTTGGAGGATACATAGTACATGAGTAACTACTGTTAACTATCTAAACATAAAACATATTACTTTAAATATTTTTATAATTCTAAAAAATATGAAAAAGTGAGAGGAAGACACATAGAATATATTAATATCAAGACTAAAAATAATTTTAGCACACTACACACAAACACACACACACACACACACACACACACACTTCTCTTTTTCCTTTTCTCCAGACTTCTTCTGAATCCAGATGATAACATTAAGTAAAAACAGGAAACAAAATGAATCAGACTTGTCCCAAATGAAAAAAATAAAGAACTTCAAATACAACATGCAGAAAAACCAAATAGAATTTTGCTTTCTGTGAATACTGAAGACAATATTTGAGGCGTATGCTGACTTAGTCACACAGCTATCTTAGAAATTTAGGACACTTATTTTAGAGTAAATTATTATGTCAAGAAAGGAAGAAGCTTATAAAATACAATGTTGACTATGTGGGTATAGTTCATAATTTTGAGTAATAAATATTTAGAAAACAATCTACATTTATTTTCAGGACAGGTCAATAGAAATGCAGACCTACATGAGTCTCTCTATGTCACTTTCTCCAAATTATTTTCTCTGGCTTCTATTCTATTCTATTTTCTATTTTTTCTATTTTTATTCTGAAGTTAGCAGAAAATGTACACATATGTGTCATACAAAATATACAAATATATGTCTTACAACAGTCACAAACATGTAGGATGACATTTAGATAACATAAAAAAGCTAATTACATAAAACAAAATGTCAAATTTACCAATTTTTTGTTTTGAAACTTAGACGTGTGAAAATTGAAAATTTTAATAAGATGAAGCCTTCAATGTATCATATACATGGACTGTTATGTAAGAAAGTTTGTTCAATGTACCCCTATATTAGGTACATATAAATAGTATTCCAGTTGTTCTGGGATGGAATCTGTAAAGCAGATTAATTGCACATCAAGAATATTAACACTCTAACATTTTGAAAAGGTGATACAAGTATCTAGGTTTGAGTCTGAATAAAATTGGTCTTCTTATTGTAAATAAGCAGACAGAATTTTCCAACTGGTAAACAGTTGGACTGCACATAAAACCTTTTGCTTCTTGTAGAGAAGTGATTTCATTTTTCAGCAATGACTTCAAGAATTTTGAAGCTGAGAATTTTAGTAAGCGGATGAATAACTGGGAATTTTAGTAGGTAGATGAATGACTGAATATTGTGCACACCAATTTTAGATGTACAACACAAACCTGCTCTGACCTGCTTATGACGGTATAAGTCAACAACCTGAAATGGGCTAATACTGGCTACCATATGTATATACTATGAGTAATACTATCTGCAAAACAGAATTTTCAAACTTGGTACCTTTGAGAGGAGTCTGATGCTGTAGATGCAAATAAAATATGGGGAAGTCAGCCTTAGAATAGATGGAAGAAAATATTTCCTCCTTCTATATTTTATTCTGGCTTTAAAATGTGGTAGACACTTTTGATGAATTTTCACTTTGATTTCCACAGGAGTTTTATCAGTTAACAGTCCCACTAAGGATGGAAAACGGTTCCTTTCTCCCCACAGCTATGCCAGCATTTGTTATTGGTTAATTTTTAAACTTGTACTCATTCTTTTTAAGTGAACTGAAATCTCAGTGTTGTTTTAATTTGTATTAGTTGGATGACCAGTGATGTTGAACACCTTTTTATGTATTTATTAGCTGCTTGTGTTTCTTTATCTGAGAAAGATCAGTTCACTTCAGATGCCCATATTTAATTGGGTTTGTAAGTTTGTGGTGTCTAATTTTTGTGAATTCTTTATGTATTCTAGATATTATCATTAGATTTCTTAGATTTCTCTAAGGAGTAATTGTCAATTTTTTTCTTTTACTATTCTACAGATTGTCTCTTCTCTCTGTTGTTTCCTTTGCTGTACACAAGCTTTTTAATTTGATGTGATATCACTTATTGATTCTTGATATTTTTTTCTTGTGAAACTGATATTTTGTCTACAGAATTTTAACTACACTTGTGCCTTCAAGAGTTACTTATCTTGTCATATCTCTGTTACAATATTGAGATGTTTGACCAATTTTGATTCTAGTTGAGTGCACAAAGAGCTATAGGTATAGGTTCAAACTTTGGCTTCTGGGTAGTCATTTTTTCCCAGCAGCATTTTTTTAATGAGATGTTTTCCATCAAAGAGATTTGGCCCCTTCTTTCTCAAATATAACATGGCTGAATGTGCCTGGAATTGTTTCTGTATATTCTACTCTAGTCCATTTATCCAGAAGTTTTTTTTTCCCAATACTATTTCATTTTTTATCACTATATCTTTGAAGTATAACTTGATAATTGGTATTATGATGCTCTCTGACTTTGTCCAGATTTCTTTTCCTATTCTAGATCTCCTTTGATTCCATATAAATTTCAGGATTTCTTTCTTTAATCTTGTAAGAAATGGTACTGTTATTTTGACTAGGATTATATTAAATTTGTATAACAGTTTTGGGAGTTTGTGTGTTTTGACTATATTTGTTCTTCTTATTCAGTAATAGGGATATCTTGCATTTTCTGATATTCTTTACAATCTCCTTCTTCCATGTGACCCAACTGTTGACCTACTAGATACCTTCCAGAAAAGTTAAAGACTTCATGTCACAGTGATATATGCATGCCCATATTTATAGTAGTGCAATTTGCAAGAGCTAAATCTTGGAAACAACCTATGTGTTCATCCACAACTGGGTGAATAAACGAAATGTGGCATTTTTGCACAATAGAGCACTACTGTACCATAGAGAGGGGTAAACCTGATTAATTTGTAGTAAACTGGTTGTACTCCTGGATCATAATGTTAAGTGAAGTAACACAGATGCTTAAACATTGGTTTCTCTAGTAGGGACATTGGCCAGAGCTATATATGAGATAGATGAGCTGAGTTAAGGGTCTTTAGAGCCACATGCCCCAAACCTCCCACAATGCATGGTTAGAAATGAAAAGATGGCCCACAGGACCACAAGTCCAAGTAGGATCAGAACACAGTGCCTTAAGGAATGGATGCTCTGGCCCTCTCCTCCCTATGCTCTGATTTATCAGTTAGATTGGCCCTGAGCTTGATCATGTAACTGACCAACCTGAACTTCCTCTTCCATTACCCTGTCCTCTACATGACTGCACAGATATCCTTCTTTTATCCTTTATCCTTGCTTCCTGGTTATATCAATAAAAAACAAGAGAAGGGCTGTCTTTAAGATTGTTCTCTCAGCTGAGGTCTCAGGTAAGGGCAGTTCCTCTGGGCCTCCTTAGAGTTTGAATTGGACCTTGACTCTGAGTAATCTCTCATTCTTTGTGCTGGGAACTGTGATATCTCTCATATGAAAACCTCTCTCTCTCTCTCTCTCTCTCTCTCTCTCTCTTTCTATTACTCTCTGTCTCATAGAAAATAAAAAGTATGTAATCCAGCATGCACGATTTACCTAAAAGTGTATCTTGACTAATACAGTACTATTGCATATTCTATCTATTCTTTGAACTAAAGTCAGTTTTTCAATCTATGTGTATGATAATTCATTATGTAAGTTCTTTAAAGATGAAAAATGAATTTGATATTGGAAAAATAAAAGAGCTATTGAGTGGAAGGAAAAAATAATTGAGTTATGTTATGTACACATCCCAATTTCCTACAGTTAATGTAAGCATGCACTGTAAACGTGTAATAATAAAAATCAGTAGAAGAAGGAGAAAGAGGAGAAGGAAGGAAAAGGTAAGAAGAGAAAGAAGCATCAGACAGGTCCAGTTCAGCCGACGAAATCTTGAGTCTTAACTCATAGATCAAGGGACCATGAGCATGAGCCAGTGGCCAGAGACTCTTGTAAGAGGTTTCTTCCTGCTTGTTGTATACGTATTATGTACTGTGATTATGAGGTTGCAGATAGGGACATTATCACAAAAGACACCGTCCTTGTCTTCACAAGGATCAAAGTACATCAGAAAGACATTTTCTGAAAGAGCTGGCTTTTTTATACTTAAATGACTACTATGAAAAGGCTAAACATCTGTGAAAATATAGTGAAGGAGACTTCAGCAAAACTAAAACAAAATATGTTTAACTTATAAAAATAGCAGCAGCTCTAATTAGAAGTTCCATGTAGAATGTTATTGTTAATATAGGAAATAAATGGAAGAGTCTGTTTAAAAATGTTTGATGAATTTGTTCAATTCTTATTTATATAAAAATTATGGGAAACAAAATTGGAGAAGCAAATAATTTCATCAAGTCTATCATAGTAAATTTGATTTGATAATTAAAATACTAATCTATGTGAATAAGTATCATTCATATTCCATGCTGTTTAATTTGTAGTGCCAAATTTTATGTGAAAAAATAACAGAAAATTGTACTTCCCTGGACATCAACTTTTATACAAATTGCTTAGATAACTCAAAGAATTACACATTTTTTAATTTTAAAAGATGGCATTGTTTAATATATTTAAAATATAAACGAAATTCTCCAGAATAATAAAAAATATTTGATCAATCAATTTAACACATCCAGAAATGTTTTTAAATCAAAAAATGGATAAAACCAAGTAAAAATTTTAGATTTTGAAGTTTTCTTTATGTAACCACAGTGTTGGTTTGCTGAAGACCTTCGCTATGTTATATAGCACAATTTTTAAATTAGAAAAAAAAAAGTCTTTCTTTGATAAACATATAAATGGTGAGATCAAGTCTTACTGAGTAAATGATTTATACCGTATCTTTGCTGGTAAGTAAAAAGTTAAAAATTTCCTTCTTAACCTTGACAGGAATTTCCACATCAAAGCCCATTATTAACTTGAAATTGGGTAAGAAGTGTCTTGACTTTGAGTTCTGAAATTTAGAGGTTCTCCATATACTTCAGAAATGTACCAAAGTACAAAACATGTCTCTGCCTACCTGTGACCTATTGTTAATCACTGCATAGCAAAACACTTAATCTTAACTATCCCTATGACTATTATGGTTTGCAGGACTCCAGGGAAATACTTTTTGATATACTCTGTCCATGTCTTGAACAAAAATGTGAACTGTATTCGAATTTGATGAAAATGTGCAGGTTGCTCTACTATCAATAATACAGAGTGTGAAGAAGATATCTAAAAAGAAATACAGATATACAAATAAAATTCATATAACTTACTAAATCTGTCCCCTTAATTACATGTCAGTGACAGACTATTAAGTTATAAAGTTCTCTAATGTTTCTCTGTAGCATCTCTTGTTAGTTCCTATTTTCAGAGGAAATCTCAGCATAGTGTTCTCAATATATTCACCTACACTTGAGGTGCATTTTGCAATATAAAAAAAGCTTAAGATACTTTTAAATTACATAGGTGAATTTCAGGAGTTACGTTAGCAAATGTTTTTGAAAATGAATATTGTGATTTTGACTATTTTTAATAATATTTAACAAGTTTCAACTAAATTTTAAAAGCAAAAACAGCTTTGATATTTATTAAATAATTACTTTGTTTTTACATTAATATTAATAATTTTAAAAGTTTTAAAATGTTTTTTATTTCTGATTAGAATACAGTACAACTAATTGTACGTTGTACTGTTTAAGACATTATTTTCAACAGTGAATATGATAGGAAAATATGGACCAATAATTTTTAAAATAGGTGAAAATCATGCATTATTTTCTTTTTATTACAACTCACTCTCACAATCCATAAATAAATTTAGATCTTACACACTTAAAAAAGTAAATATCTTTGCATCTGTTTTTCTGTTTTATTTACAGTATGATTTCAAAAGTTATGCTCTTTCCAGAATATGGAGAAAAAGTCTATTATGTTGAACATTTTGTAGCATTTTAAAAATTTTAAATAACTAGGCTTACTGTGGCAAGTTCCATTTTTTTTATAACTGTCACCTGAGTTTGCAAAGTTAAGATTGAAAATGGGGTCTTTAATTTATTGAATAGAGTAAGAGCTAGAAATCAGCAGAAATAGCTCCACAGAGCACCTGAGACTTCTGTTGGTTTCGAATAACCTGGCTGACTAAATTAGATTCTAAAAGTCTCTGAGTTATTGAAAGTCAAATTTTATTCTGATATTTGATAATATCAATACTTAGTTATAATTGATAATACTGATGGAGTTAGATTCAACTATTCCACATATATGAAAAAATAGCATCTTTTCTATAGAAAGCATTTAATTTTATACTGAAAAGTGACACATATAATTATAAACAGTTCTTATACCTTCCAAATTCTTTAATGGAGTCTTCTACTTAAAATTACCATTTGTTTATAGATGTAAATTTACTTTTAAAAACTGGAAAGTAATATACAACTATAGAAATTATTTGAGTTTACAGCTCCTGCACTAAAATTTACTTTCTGTTTTCAGGTTTCTAGATCTCAACTTTTTTCACAATAGACAAATTTAATATTGTGTTGTGTGAAAGTGATGAATTTTGTGAAACTTTAAAATATACTTTAAATCACAGTTATTTATTACATACATGATTATACCTGGAACTTTAAAAATTATACTGATAATCAAGTTCAGAAAATCATATTGCATCCACAAAAATGAAGTTTGAAAATGTGTATGGTGTCAAAGAATAGAAAAAACACGATAGAAGTTTCATCCTAAGAACAAAATCACAAAAGTTTGTGGCCAGTAAAGTGCAAAGGAATTCAGTGCCATACACATGGATTAGGTTTAAAATTTAAGCAAGAGTTTGATTAATGAATATTAGCTTGAAGATCAAGAAAATGACGATGTAAGCAACCAACACCTAACAGACTAATGCCTTGAAATTATCCAGTCTTGGTTTTAGGTACTAATTTCTGTACTCTTCATCTTGAGCGCCATATTGTACACACTATCTAGTGATAATTATGCCAATTAGTAGCCCTGTTGGTTGTTAAGTTAATTTTCACACAGAGTTTATGTTTAAACTACTCTTATTTAATAAGATAATGTTCTCAAAGTGCGAGAGTAGTCATGCACAGGAGACAGGGCACAATATATGTGATGGCGAATTAATGTTGGTGCTGCGTGGCGATACTGCAGGGAATGCAGAGAAAACAAACAGTGTGTATGAGTTGTGGACTAAGTGATTGCAGGGATGTATTGTGGGTCATGAAGCTTATACCCTTTGGATCAAGGAGAAATATTGTACCTTAAGTATTTGAAAAAAAGATTAATTGAGATCATATATTCCAAGAGCTTAATTACTTAGCACCCCAATCAAATGAACACAAAAATTATTAGGCTTCAAATAGAGACATGTGTGTTGAGTAACATCACTCATGACTAAGTGAGTGAGCATAGCATATTGTCATACACTTCTTTTGGGTTAGTGACGCAACAGGCCAAATTTTCTTATTACTGTAAGAAAATAAACTGATATAACACTGTAGTTTATAAAAGTAATATAAAAGGTAACATTTATTTAGTATTTACACTTCACCACACGTTTTTCTAAGTAATTTACACATTTTAGTTTAAAAATAAAAATGATCCCTGAGGGAGCTGTTATTTCTTGTTTTGCCCATACATGACTTGTTCATAAAAAGCAAACAGAGATTTAAAGGAAAGTATCCTAGTTTCACAGTTTATGGTAACATGTGCTAGTTATCTGGCTCTCCTAACGAAATTAGGGAAGCAGTCTGTAACACAATAGTTTATTGTGTGGTCTAATGGAGCTAAAGTATTTCTGTGATTTATTCTGAGTTTTGAGATCAAATCACAACAAGGAAATTTCCCTTTCCAAGTGTCTATGATGCTCTCCTTTAAAAAATGTTCAAAAAGAATATTTTTTCATATATCTGTCTTTAAATTAGAGAACAAAGAAACAAGTAGCTAGAACACTTGCTACTATATATGCTACTAGTAGAACTTATGTCAAAACAACCCTTTTCAATTTACAACCCAGTTCTCTGACAAGAGTTTCCTCTCTGGTGGATCATCCACCCAAAACCCCAACAAGTAAAGCTCTATTTGGTTATAGGGAGGAAATTTTTATTAATTTAATTGTATAATTTCTTTCAAATTTTATCAAACTCAAAGCTAGCAAGAGTTTAATTTTTGAAAGTAAACTGAAAAATATTAACTGGGAAATATTTCAGTTAGCAGTGTAACTTCTGGCACATTATTTTCAATTCAGAAAGATACAGAAATGAAGAGGAAATGAAAACAGAACTGAGTAATGCAACTTACGGTCTATTCAGAAGCAATAATCATACTTTTGAATAGTCTTTGCTGATAACTCTTCATTGAAAACAATAACACTTATTAAATTTACGAATGTTATTTAGAAGAGCTTCTTAATGAAATTAAGAAATGAAATTATGTGGAGCCTGACTTGTTCTAATTAGGGCTGGTTATTAACTGTACACATGGAGAAAGGTTTTGTCCTGCAAATGGACTGTGAGGAAATTTTGAATAGGTTAATGCACACTATATTTATTTGGAGATAAAGTGTTTCCCTATAATTTTAATATAAACTGTAAAGTTTAAGTAATTTTAAAAGATCTTGCAATTGTGTTAGTGTGGTAAATCAGACACTACATAACATATAAAAATTCATCTTCTATTCTAAAATGGACTTAAATAGGATAACTTCTGTTAAATTTATTGGCTCACTAGTTATCTTTTAAATATTACTTCACTTAACTCTGATTTTAATACAGAAAATATTACCCTTAAAAAAGTTGAGTTTAGTGCTATGATCTATTTTGAGAAAATAAAATAATATATACAGAAAAGTAAAGAAAAACCAATATATGGTTTATTTATTTATTAGTGAGATGTGATATCTGTTGATCCACCACCCTATGCTGAATTGTTACAAGTAAATTAAGAGACATCCAAATGACAGAACATCCACATTTCCCAATCCCTGGCTTAATTTCACAATACTCTGAGAAAATGTCTCTGAGATTAAACAGGTATCTTGTTTAGATACCAGTTACAGATGGTGAAAATATTCTGACATTAATTAATTGCTTTATCTTACCGATAGCAATTGTGGACACTAACTTTTAGTATTTTGAGTGAACTATAATGGAATTACAGTGTTTGCAACTCACAGACATGCCTTACTGCCATTTCTTTAGAATATGAGAAAAATGTAATTTTTAGTGGAATATACCCTCTGTCAGGATATTATGGTGGGAAACTAGAAAGTTCTTCCCTAGGCTAGTGTGTTGGGGAACAAGGTCAGAAGGTAACTGGCTTATGGGGTGCTACAGCCAGCTGACTGTTAGGAGCTGGGGTCTGGCTGGAAGAGGTAGTCAGTGGGGGAGTGTTCAGGAGGGCTGTATCCCCACATACTGTGCTCTCTTTGCTTCCTTGGTAACATAGGGTGAGCAGGTGTTTTTTGCCCAAGTTATTCTACTACGTCATGTCTTCCTGGGAGTCAAATGATCATGAATTGACACCAGGAGTCAAAATAAGCCTCTCTTTAAATTGTAAGCATTGTGTATTTTGTCCCAGAGGTGAGAAAGTGATTAATACACAGGACTATAAAAATTAATGTGGACATTTGCTTACAATTTTGTGGCACACCTATAAAAGGTACTGAGGATGTTGCTTGTTTGATGTTCCAGTAGTAAAATGAGATATGAGAGCAAGGACTGCATGACTCAGTGTTAGAGACTAAGCTAGGAGACCTCTTGGGGAAGAAAATCAACGACAGCATTGTTATGCCTAAATGGTTATTAGCAACGCTGCTTTGCTAGGAGACTGTATTGAAAATACTCTAAATTGTGAAGAAAGGAAGTCTTTTAGTAGGATTTAGCAAACATTGTCAGTCTGAGGCTGGCTGACTGGCTTCACAAATAGGTGGCCAAAAATTCTGCCAAATAGAATGAAACACTTTTGCAGGTTAATGTTGGTTAATTGGATATTTTTGTCTTTGCAAGGTCAGTGTGATGGGACAGAGGCCATGGACAAGACTAAGTAGAGGGCAGGCTGGAGGAAAAGGTGTAAAAGCTAAAGTGATACAAGGGCCTTGTTGGAAAGTTGAAGCCCTCTTGTAATCTTAGTCTTTCTTTTTGCTCATGGAAGTGACTGAATTGAATTTTTTTACATTTGAAATTCACTGGAAAAGTTTTAAAGTTTTCAGTCTTTCGTGATCTTTTTATAATTCCTACGGGATATGAAGGGCCAAATTTCTATCATAAGAATGCTCTTTACTTATTTTTCTGTGTCCTCTTTATTAGGCTGCTCATCTTGTCTCTGTGGTCCTGTCCCTAGCTTCTTGCTTATTTGACACTCTGTGTTAGGAGTTTACAAGGCCCTCTAGCACTGTGAATTTTATTCTTAGAGGAATATAAGAACCTTTTGATCTTTTATCTTCTACCTTAATCTTTATGTGAGACTGGAAAAAGGAAAATTCTTCTTCCACTCCATTCTTCTTCTCAGTCGCCATGGGTTTTCCTCCATCTCACTCCCTGAAGTGATGGCTTGGTGACTTCACTTGTCAAAAGGGGAGTAGAAAACACATGGTTAAACTCTCTATATTAGAAGAACATTGCAATATAGTGGTGAAGATTTGCAGAAAAAACATAATTAATGGCCAGTTAATAATCTTGGAAATAAACCACACTTGATGTTTTTCTTTTTAATCCTTCCAACTCAGGTCAAATGTTACTCAGAAAATACTATCTGGAAAAAATTGCATATAGCTCACAAGAAAAGGTCATGGCTTGTGATAGCAGCTTATATCTTTTCAGTTCATGTACTTATCCTGACTCCTTTATTACTTATAATGGGGGCAGAGTTGAGACAAGGCCTCACTGCATAGTTCAGGCTGGCAGTGAACTCACGATGCAACCCAGGCTGCGCTTGGGCTCACACAGATCCCCCTGTTTCAGGCTCAGCGTGCTGGGATTACAGATGTCCGGCACTATGCCTGGCCGGCATACTTCTGTTACACACCAAGGAAGCAGTAACCACAAGACACATGTTTATTACATTTTCTTGAAAAGAGCAGTTTATAATGTATCTTATAGAAAATGAATATTTTCATGAATTATTTCTTACTGTTTCTTTTCCACATTTTTCTCTGATAACATTAATTTATAGTACCTTACAATATGCTGTTTTCTCTTCAAAAGTTTTAATATATTTTAAACATATTTAATATTTGAAGGAATAAGGAGTTGTATGACATGCTAAATGGAATTTCATTTTCAATTTATATATTTTTGTGCTATATTTTGAGCATTCTTTTATTCACTAAATTTTTTAACCACGGTTAGTCATTACAAGTTTAAGTACCTTTAATCACCTTTAGAAACTTTTCCTAATTAGCCTAAAAACTAAAGAACAAAAATAAAATTCAGCTCAAGCTTACTACTACATTCATGATAATTTAGGTTGTATTTTCTTACGTTTATTTTAAAGATACTTTCGTTACTTTCTATTTTTGATACTGATTCTCATAACTTCTCTTTCACTATAAGTTATATTATCTTAAGGTCTTTTTAATTAGGACTGAGAGTAATTTGAGAAAACTTTTCTTTTAGGTAAAACATTCCTGAGCTCCTTCAGTGCTTAGGTAAATGTTTTTGCTCTTTTTTATAATTGAAAAGAGGGCTGATGTAGGCGTGTACTGGAGCAACTGCAACGCGGGAGGTTTCAGAAAGGGATTCATTCACTTCAAAAGTTCTTCACATTTTTAAGTCAAGCTTTGCAATTTTTTTTTTACAATAGAAATTCTCACTAAAATTTATCAATATTAGAAATAAAATTGTTTCAGTTTTCAATTCAATTAAATAATAATAGACAAATGCTGCTTAAAACCTTGATTTCATGGAAGAATGAATACAAGTTTCAAATGTCAAAGGAAGACTTTAGTGAATACTGAGGCTGAGAGAACTGAACTAGAGGTGAAAGTTCATTTCAGTGTTAGAGACATTTAGCAAAACTACTAGATTTCACATCAGTGCTCACGGTACACATTCTTGGTAGATGACAAAGAGCAACCAGTGGCTCACCCAGAGGGGAGTGCCTAAAATTAAATTGTCTTAAGAGGCTGGAATCTCTAACAACAAATTGGCATTAAGCCTAGATTGGAAAGAAATCTATGCTCAAGCGGGAAACAAAATATACAAAAACTATCATTCAAACCTTGGTTTTCAGTAGACTGTACAAGAGTCTATGTATTTTGGAATCAAGTAGATCTTCATGTGAGTTTCTTAATTCGGGTTGGTGTAAGGTAGATAATATTTAGTTAAGATAAAAGTAAACAACATGGTAGTCTACTTAAAATAATTCAGATGATTAACTGTTAAATGCATAATTTTCTTTTAATGAAGCTGGTAGCATCTCAGTCTTCAATTTCTAACACCAAGGAAATTCCATATGAACAATATTCAAATACATATGAAGTGAGAAGTTTCTAAATTGCCCATTAAAAATGAACATACAAAGTTTGAGAGCCCCATTAAAGGAGAAGCAAAA
Organism: Dolichotis patagonum; assembly: GCA_004027295.1. Taxonomy (NCBI): domain Eukaryota; kingdom Metazoa; phylum Chordata; class Mammalia; order Rodentia; family Caviidae; genus Dolichotis; species Dolichotis patagonum. The sequence goes on from PVJX010017322.1 coordinate 21,899, forward strand.
AGGGTCAGACATGACCTTGAATGCCTGTAATCTGAGATACTTAAGAAGCCGAAACCAAAAGGTTATGAGATTGAGAGTACCTGGGTAATTTAGTCGATATCTCAAAGTAAAAACAAAATTTAAACGTGCTGGGGATATTCTAGAGAGCACCTGGTTAGCATGCGGGAGACCCTGTGTTCAAGCCCTTACCACAAAATCAATGAATAAATACATAGATAAAGTAAATTATGATAATAGAATTGGACATGCATGAAGACTAGAGATTTCTAGAATTCAACAAAGATAGGCAATTTACTATACTTCATAATTAAAATTGAGAAATAGTAAAATATTTAAATAGTAGTTAAAAATTTTAAAAAAAAACAGATTTACTTTAGAAAACCCATACAGATTATTAGAGTAAGGGCTGTTAGATTTAGAATTTTATTGTAAAAATAATAAAATAATTTATTCTGAGTCAATAGAGTAACTATGGCCAAGAAACCCATATTCAAGTTGTCTTGAATGATATATTCTCTTCTCAGAGAGGTTCCATGAGCTTTTTCAGTGACAGACAAAAAAAAAAATGTTTTCAAATTAATACATTTAGCATTTATATAGTGGGAACATAAAGTAGATGGGCCATAAGCTAGGGAGATCTATAACCTTTTGTGCTCTAGGGTTGGTGAAAGCTAGAGATGTGTCCGAATTTGCAAAATGTTCCAAAAGCTTTATGTGTAAGTCACAAGGCTATTGGGTCAGATGGCTATTAGAGGTGGTGGAAGATAACACAAGATAAGTTTGGTTTTTGATCTGCAACATTCAGTGTGTACCTAATTAAGGTGTTTTACTTAACCAAGATCTGACAGTCTGTAGGCTCTTACTGATGTAGTTTTTTCAAGTAAACTTAGTTTACGTATCTATGATCCAAACACATAGAAAAGGGTCCTAGGGGCAACCAGTTTTGTGATCAAATGCGTTTTGTTGGCTCTCCCAGGCACCCTCACTTCCTGAGCTGGGCACCTGTAGCAGGGTACTGCTTACAAGCCCTTCCTGAAAAACCAGTGTCTTTGGTTATCTTTTCTCCTTGTTCTGGAGACAAATCATCGCTTGTCAGCAGCGACAAAAAGCATAAAGTGCTCTTAGTGGTCCTAACTAAACAAAAAGACACTTCATACTTTGGATCGTAAATGATATGCTCCACCCAGATGACCACAGTACTGGTGATCTCGGTCAAGGGAGAACACAGCAGCTCGCCGCCTAGTCCAAGAAGCGCTCTGTGTCACGATAGACTGAGGTTGCTTCTTCCTTGTACAAGAACACGTTCCAGGTGACATGACTAGGGAATCCTTATATTTATAAGATAACACTGAAGGAAAGAGTGGTGTCTAGAGAGATCAGATAACCACCAAACTATCATGGCAAAGACGCTTACCTTAAATTATTGGAGTCACAGATCATAGAAATTGGTTACAATCCACATGCTAAGCTAAAAAACAATGACTTCCTGAAAAAAAAGACTTAAATCAGACCTCAATTATCCTTATATGACAGGCAAACTGGAATAAAATAATCACCCATTTTGTGTCAACCAAGAAAATAATAATTGAAAAAGCAATAAACTGACACTAACACCAGGATATCTCAGACACTAAAATTATCTGGTAAGATTTTTCAAAAAAATACCATAAAAACATTTAAACTAGAAATTCCAAATTCTCTTAAAACACATAAAAATAGATAATCTTAGCAAGTAATGAGAAAGCACGAGAAGGAGTCAAATGGAAGTAACAGAACAGAAAAATTCAATGGAAATTTTTAAAATGTAGTGCTGAAAGGGCTTCTGGGGGGGGAATGACAAGATAAAAGCAGTAATTACTGTAAAAGCAAAAAATATGTCATCTGAAAAACAGAGGGAAAACAGATTGAAAAAAGTGATAAAGGAATCTGGTTTGTGAAATAAAAGAATTTCTCTTATTTACATTACTGTTGTGTTTGAAGGAATAATAGCTGAAATTTCCCCAAATTTCAATAAACTGCATCAGCTTAGAAATAACAAAGTTGAAAAAATAGTTTGAGTAGATATTTCCTTAGAGAGTTTGAACAGATAAGAAGTAAACATATGAAATGGATGTTTAAAATTATTTGGCTTATGAAAATGTGAAATAATACACCATGTGATATTACTACATATATATGAAATGGTCAATATTTAAATTATAACATTAAAGACAACACAATATTTTTGAGGATGTGGAGGAACTGAACGACATATTCCTGGGCAAAATATAAAATAGCTCAGACACACTGGAAAATTCTAACAAAGTCTCGTGAAGTTTAACATGAAATATTACTTTGGGGCTTTTATTAATATAAATGAAGCTATGTAACACACACACACACACACACACAGTGTACTTATGTTTACTGCAGTTTCACTTACAGCTGTCTTAGGGGAAACAGCACAGAATTCCAGGAGATGAGTGGTTAAACAAACTGCGGTTGGCCCACAGTACTAGTAGGGGTTAGCCAGTAGATACTTGAGCAATTTCTGTGAATTGCTACAGTATGCTGTTGAATTGTAAAACTCAATTCCCAAAGATGTTATATTATATAAACTTTATTGGTATAACAGTCTTGAAATGATGAAAGTATAGATGTGGAAAATGATTTGTGACAATATTAGTAGATTAATAATTTTATGGAGTTTATAGGTCAAAGTTCTTTGTCAAAGAGGGAGGTGCTCTAGTTAGGTAAGATGAAGAGTGATACTTATAATGATGGAATTGTTTTATATCTTGAGTCTGCTGATGGATACATGAAGTGAGACATGCAATAAAAATGCACAGACTATATCCTAACATATACTTAACTGTGAAAATAAAACTAAAGAAATTTGAAAAAGGTCAGTGAACTTAATAATGCCAGTATCCTAGGATTGATACTGGGTTACAATTTTGCAAGATGTTGGCATTAGGAAAGTTGGATAAAATATACACAGGCACTCTGTAGCATTTTTTCTTACAATTGCAAGTGAATTTTTATGATTATTTTTTGTCAGTTTTTTCAATAATGGTACAAAAATGGTATTAGATTGATTGACTACAGAGTCATAAAATAATGCTTTTTATTTAATGTAAGTCACTGAAAGCAGAAGACTATTATATCACAAAATAAGTCATCAGATTGAGGTATACTGAATAACAACTGCTTACTGTTATGAAATTCATCGGGATATAATGACTTTTCCATGGTTACAGGGAGGTGCGGATGGATTTCCTTCCAGTTTTTTGTTTTGCTGTTTCACTTCTTAGAATTCTTTATTTTACTTTTCATGATTTATTGCTTTTTATGTAGCAAAAATCTGCATCATACACATATGAATAGACCATTATATGCAGATGTGAGAACTGGCATTTTAACTAGAAAGTTAATAGTTACATTTGTGCTTATGTTTATATAGTACTTTAGTTTAAGTTTCACTGAAAAATAAGAGAAAGGGTATTTGTACAATATGGAAGATTTAAAAGCTCTCTGGAACAGGCAATTTGTTTAATCCAACAGTTTTTATCAGTCATTGATTTTAAAAATATTCAAATAAAGGATTCTGAGCTTTAAAATAAGCAAAATATATTGCAGTACAGATGTGTAAATTCTTCTTAAATGAAAACTTCCTCCTATCTTCCCACTAAAAAGATGTGAGCATATTATTAAATAATAATCTGGTAAATTTACTGCCATATATTCAAAGATGATTTAGACAAAATTCAATGTTTTGGAGGAAAATAACCTGCCATATACATACAATTTGAGATTATGAAGCTTATGTTATCAATTTTGCCTACTACCAGATAATTTAAAGAAATTTTTTCAAAAGCTAGATTTATAAATAGATATGGGTGAATTTCTCTTACAGTTTTTAACACAAATGCCCAGTGTTTTAGGCTATAAAATTTGCATTTTATGAAAATACAAGACAAGTGGCAGAGTTCATATTCTAATCAGGTAATTGAGAACTCAAAAGAAACGGCCTACAGTAGTAGGATAACACTTATACATTTTAAAGTTTGATTTTATTTTAAGATTTGCAGTTAGAGAATTCTATTACTCACTTTCCCATTGCTGAGAAAATATCTGACACCCACAACACAAAGGAGAAGAATTTTATTTAGTATGTACACTGTTAACCAAGAGTTTTGCTCTTGGTTCAGAGGGTCTAGTACATAGTTGGTGGTTTCCAAGACAAAAATAATATAATGGAAAAGCACTGAGGAGAATAAACACTCAACTCATAGTGGGAAGAAGCAGTAAGAGTGTGAAAGAAGAGAGAGGATTCAGAAGTAAGTATATACTCTTTTAGATCTGGTGACTTAACACATTCAATCAGATTCCACTTTTTAATATGACTATTCTGACCTAGTGGAAGGAGATTTTGGATTCCTTCTCTCCCTTTGTCTTTTTCACTTTACAGTCATAATAATTGAGCATCTTGCTCCATCAATCTCTCCCCGCCATAATGTGTTGCCTTGGCACAGGTCCCTGAAAATTTGACTTTACTAACAATGGACTGAAATCTCTAAAACTTGGAATCAAAACAAACTTTTTTTTTGGACCGGGGATCAAACTCACGGACTTGTGTTTGCCAGGCAGGCACTTAAGCCACTGAGCTAAATCCCCAGCCCACCAAACTGTCTCTTTTTAAATTTATAATACAAGATATTAGTATCAGAAAGCTCACTCACATAGTATATATAATATATCACATCCAACTCTCAATAGTCCTATTTCTTTCAGAAAATTATTTTGCATGCAAAATATAGTATTAACCTTGGAGAAGTTTTAAGGATTTAGTAAGACCTTGCATGATAGTCATGCATGACATCACACAAAAGCTGATATGCAGGAAGATAAGGGTAAATATTAGGCATCATTATGTTCCTTCCATTGAAACTGGCTTTAGTGGAATAGCTTTCAGTTAGGAAATCATTTGAGAATTGTTCGTTAAACATATTGTGGTAACAGATTCTTACAGCTCACATCAAGAGTAGGAGTTGTGTGGAAGTCAAGTTATTATGTGTAGTTCAATGGTCTCAGAAAGAACTAGTACCTATTGTTCTATAAGAAATTTTTAGAATATGTTATAAATTATAACCTTCATCTGCTGTCTTGGGAACTTTTCTCTTGTTGGGACAAAACACCCCACACCCAAAATGAAGGAAGGAAAGGTTTATTTAGCTCACTGTGGAGGTTTCACTCAATAATCAGCTGCATCCAAGGCAGAGTGGCATGGCACTGGGCAACACGTCAAGGTCGCAGCCAGAGCAAAAGGGCAGAACTAAGCCCACTCTCCCGCTTTGCATTGTACACAGCACACTCTTCCCTCCAAGACGGGGTGTATAACTCTCAGAATACCTCTGTCTTCCTCTTGCTCAGGATGAGGATATTTATAAAGTAAGGGTCTTGGCTCCTTACTTTATAGTCTCTTAGTTAAACTTCTAAGCTTCTCAGATTGACACAATATACCAACCATAAAATCTACTAATTATGTTTTTAAAGTATAAATACGTATCGGAGAATAAAATTTTGATCCAATAAAGGAACCAATAAGAAAATTAACTCAAAATCAAGAAAAGTAGTTATTATTGTGGGTTATGCTACATTTTGGCAGTATTTTGTAGTAAGTGAGTGTCAAAAAAAGAGATTAGAAAAGGTTTCAGTGAATTAGAAACAAGACAAAACAAAACATCATTAACTGACTGAGATTTTATTATGTAATGACTTGTATGGATAAAAATAATCTCCACTAGAGAAGACTCAAAAGGAGTTTGAGGATTTCTAGAATAACACATTATATAGTTCTGAAGATCTTCAAATATTGAATCTAAATCTAGTTTATTGAATATTTCTTTCAGTGTTATACCTTAATAATAATTTTATAAGAAGAATATTTATTCCAGTATGCAAATTAACTAAACAGAAAAATTAAAAACTTGATATGATTAACTTCTCTCTACAGCATTAGTATATTATTAGAGAAGTCTACAAGTAAACATACTCAGATTCCTTTTTTTAATATTCTCTGGTGATCTTATGCCTTAGGTTTTGAACAACTATGCCATTTTTTACTTGTTTAACTTTCTTTAGGACTACACATTTAGTGCCAAATATATAGAGAAATAAAGGGAAACAAAGGGAAAACTAGAAGATGGTTGAACTTCATTTCTCCCTGTTAATAACAATTTTCTCAAGGGAAACATGTGCATTCAAATATGTGTTTGTAAAAGCTATTATATATAGGTAAATATATATAATCATAACAAAATATATGTTTAGTAAAAGGTCTTATTTGCTGGTAGGATGAATGGTGTATAGGAGGAACAAAGGTTCATGGCAGGCCCAAAAGGGTCTCATGTGTTGTAGAAACATGTTTTGTGGAAATGGTACATGAAAGATATGCTCCTTCACAGCAGGACTATCAGTACAAACAGTGCACCCAGTGCCTGGCACCGAGGGAAGATACCTGAAGAGGAAGTTTGTGTTGAAGATTACATAGTGTGCATTTTTATTTGATTATTTGTTTCATTGTGTTCTGTTTAATATGTGGCTTAAAGTTCTTCAGACATGGTATAAAATGTCAGTAAAACTTATATTGTATCCAGATTACTTCTGGAAGATTATTTTTGTGTCATTTGCAGATATTTTAATCAGTTTTAGAGACAATGAAGAGATGTAAAACCAAAGCTAATTCTGACATTCTGTGACTGAATCTCTTAATTCCTAGCATTATTTTTTCTAGACAACCACAGTCCTTTTCATCCAAATTGTTGGTATGCCCTCTTTCTACCAGGGCACAGAACTTTGTCCTCAAAAGAGACCTTTTTCTTCCTTTTCTCTGCTTCCAATCTTAAAATACACAAATTACATTTAATTATTTATTAAATTATTTATTAAATTATTCTGAGCATGGTTTTAAAATATCAAATTTTTATCATTAGAATATATTATATTTACCTGTGGGATTGAGATATAGGCATATAACTATGGCAAAACAGTTACTAATGGGAAGGGAAAAGTTAGGTAGACAGATATCATTTTACTAATTCAAATTTATACACTTAGAATATAGTATGTTACAAGGAAATCAATTTTATTTTTAAGAAATCATAATTACCCATGAAATTACCTGTAGTATGTTTTATTGACTTCTCTTGATGCTGTAGGAAAACATAGCAGGAGAACTTTATGAGGTGCTAGCAATTAATTAATCAGGATTTTCTAATTTTGTCATTCTTCAGCACTCATGCAAAAGTTTGTAGTTTTAAATTTATATTTATTATTAAACTCTTGTAGATTTTCCAATATAGAGAGAAAATTTTTGGATAAACTTATGTTTGTGTCTCAGGACATTCAAGGTTGGAGTTGAGAACAAATGATGTTAAGAGCATCAAATTTTTATTAAGAGAAAGCCCTTGAAAGACAAGATGAGTCCCACAAGTGGGTTGCCCTGGAGCCTCAGCAGCTAGGGGGTTTTTATATTGTAAAATCAGATCAACAATCAGCCTACAGGCTTACATGGACACTTGCTTAGCTTATATTTATCTAATTAAAAAAAAGATGCATAGCATGGAGAACAAAAAGTATTTCCGGAAGGGGTAGAAGTGAGTGTCACAGTGTTCTTGTCATCTAGCTACATGATCATTACATTAACCCTAGGTGTGTACTGCCTTGTTTAGGAGTACTGAACCAAATGGCACTACTTACAGTGCAGTTTTGAGCTGTTGTTTATTTCTGGAGAAGCTCACAGCTCTAGCTATGGTGGGTACATCTTGGGGTCTGATTTTTAAAAGCTCAGTCCTCTACTACAGGGCTGCTTTGCCTCATCTCTGCTCTGACTGTCTCTTGGAACTTCTCCCTAATACTCCAATAGCAAAAATGAATTACACAATTTTGTTCAATCATTTTTTATGCTTATATGTTGTAATCAGAGCAACTACTTTGAAGATAACACTATGAGACATATTAACTATTGTTAATGTATTATTTTGTTTTGAGATACTGTATCATCATTTTTATTTTTTTCTTGCTTGCTTTTAAAATAAAAAATCACTCAACTATAAAATTAATATAATATAATATAATATAATATAATTAATATAATAAAATTTAACAGAAAAGAAAGGTAGAGTGTGCAAATCTAAAGAACACTGAAAGAATGAAAGTTACATCACAGGTAGAAGGACTTGTTCCAAAAGGATGGGAAACATTTTAATACTGCTTTCCACAGTTGTTGCAGTCATACTACACTACTAGAATTAATTTTGACTTAGGAAATAATATTGTAAACCCAATACAGCTTAATCATGTCTGTTAAAACAGAAATATTTGAGAATGTTGTTTTATGCTGGCATTTTACTTTCTTGTGTCCTACTTGCTTTTCTTCCTTCTGTATGAATTTCAAACACAATAAATGCCTCATGATGGATCATGGCTATTTCTTCTCAAAGCATGCACATTTTTCTACTTTCAAGCTAAACTCATGCTCTACTATCATATTTCAGAATTTTAATTCATGTCATCAGCTCTCTTTTCCCAACTTGTAATCTATATACAATATGAATTGCCCACATTACCTTATGCAAATATCATGTACTTTAGTAATTTTCAATCTAGCTCCCAAAATGCCAGTGACATTTTTATAATATATGAATATAATTCTTTTCCTAATAGGGCCAAAAATAGTTAATTGAACAAGGATTAGGAATATATCCAATAGAACACAGTAAGTATTCTATTGTCTCATAAATTGACCATGAATTCTACAACCAGAAATATAGATTTTAATAGGGAAGTTATGCACTAACCGTGTAATACTGAGACATTTTTATTCCATCATCTTGCTTCTATGTTCTTATTTTTAAAATGAAAAAGTAACACCACTTACCTGACCAAATTGCTCATAAAATTTTGCACAGCTTGGTAAACTTTAGACAAGTTTTTTCCTGACTATAAATAGTGTCCTAACTCATTTTTAGAGCATTTACTTTCCTTTGCCCTTCAAAATGTAAAATCTTCCCTTAGTGTCTTAATTGTTTTACAATTCAAGTATGCTTTCACAGAGATTTTGGAGTGATACTTGAAATCAAGAAAAATAAACCCATTTTCTGCCAAACTTGGAAAGAAGGTAAAAACCTAACTTTCCTTACTGAAAAATAGTAGACAGAAAATGCAAGTAGACAGATAATGACCAGTCTTCCCCTAATTTATGAAGTAAACCAGTGGTTCACCTAAAAACCTGAAAATCACTTGTCTTTAGTTTTAGTAGAATTGAGTTCAATCAGTCTCCTTTTTTGTGTAATACTGAATAAAGTATTTAGTTTTTAATTTTTCTTTTTTTAAATTTTATTTAAAGAGAAAAAAAGCACAACAGAAAAAAGGGGTAGAAATAATACAGAATTTCAAAAAAAATTAAGAAATCACTACTTGATAAATTACATATTGTCTTCGTAGAAATAGTTGTTCATGTTACAAAAATTAAGGCATACAAAGTGGACAAACAGTGAGACTGAGAACAGTTCTGTTCAACAATCCAACAAAAACTTAGTAATACAGTTATCAATCCCACACACGTAAACATACATGCAGTTATATCCTTTAGAGCATTTTCTTTTCCTCCTTTGCTTTTTAAGTATATCATCTGTTTCGTTATATCATATTTCAGCTTGCTCAGTACCTTATTGATCATGTTTTGTTGTTGTTATTTCCTTTTTAATCACTTTATATAATTCTGTTGTTTTGTTTTTGAGTTTCTCGTCATCCATGTTACATGAATCAGCTTTGGTGGAGTTGGGAGTTTTGGGAGGTATTTTGTTACCTTGTTTTCTCATGTTCTATTGTTTTATTTTTATTTAATTTTCATTAAGTTGGAGGTAGTAGTATACAACAAAACAGAATGGAATAAAGCCATTTGAGACAGTGCAGTTAAATTGGCAAAGAACATCACAGCAGGTCACCAGGACAACAGTAATAGGCACTATTGTATATCTTGTTATCTTCACAATAGTTGTTTTTCTATTAGGTATAGCAAAATAAAAAGAAATACACATTATAGAACACATCAAAACAGAATATTGATTAGAGCAACACCGTTAATCAGGACAAAGCAAAACGGCGATAAAAATATCTGCCTTCAGAGATAGTAGAAGTAAACTCCCCCTACTTGCTGTACCACATATGGTCACCTCCCAAGAGATACCCAGATTCCTGGATCCAAATTGCTAAAGGGGTGGGGGGATGTTTGATTCTAAGTCCACACCCTGGTAGGCAGCAGGCTGGTTGCTGGTTGGCTCAGCTTCCTAAGTTACAACATGGCGTGGATCTCAGGAATCACTGTTGCTTCTTGCTTCCTGCCCTGGGGTGGCCGAGGCTTGCCAGACCATAGCCACTTATCAGGGTGGCAGGCTTGTTACTGGTTGGCTCAGCACCCTAAGTTCCAACATGGCACAGATCTCAGGAAATGCTGTTACTTCTTGTTTCCCTGCCCTGGGGTGGCCGTGGCTTACCAGACCACAGTCACTTACCAGGGCGGCAGGCTTGTTACTGGTTGGCTCAGCGCCCTAAGTTCCAACATTGTGCTGATCTTAGGAATCACTGTTGCTTCTTGCTTCCCACCCTGGGGTGGCCCAGTTTTTAATTTTTCTGTACAAGTTTTCTTTAGTTTTCTTTAATATATCTATGAGGACTATTTGGAGGATGTCTTAGTTACCCCTTTTTTGTTGCTGGGCAAAACACTTGATTACCAAAATTAGGGAAATAAAGGTTTATTTCTTACAGTCCTTGGAGGTTTCAGTCCATAGTCAGTTGCCTCCAAGGGAAGGTGGCATGTTGAGGCCACTGTTCATGTCCAACACAAACACCAAGGTGTGAACTAGGAATAGAGAGACACCTCCTTCCCGCTGTTACATTATATCCAGGCTCCACCCCTAGGTGGGTGTAGCATTCACACCACCAATCCAAGCACTAGACAACAAACCAATCACAAATGCTAGATTTGGTTGAGTCCATAATTCATGAGGCTTGGGGACCACTGACATAAACCACAACAGAGGATAACAATTTATGTAAAAGTATTTAAAATCTTGGCAAACATGTAATACTAAGATGCAACTAACAAAATATATTTTTACTTATTAGTTGACTTACCAAGTCATTCTTGCTCTAGAATCTCTAATACTGTGATAAATTAAATTTCTTATTGTTATGTAAATATGAGCTCCTTGACCTCAGTTTGTGGAGTGTGTGTGTGTCTGTGTGTGTGTGCTCAATAGTAGTGTGGAACTCTTCTGTTCTTACTGCAAGTTCCTGATCTCTCAGTACAAGACCTAAGAAGCCTTACTTTTACTTTCAAGGTAGAATTAGTTATGTGTCACTTTTTATGCTAAGTAATCTCTCTCCCTTTCGTGAACTATAATGCCCTTGTAGGCAGGTAAAGTATTATATTAGCAGAATGCTTAACACAGTGAAGAATCTGTTGTATTTATGAATGTCAGTTACATGCAAATTATTGCAGTATTAAATGTAGAGTAAGGTGCTGTTTCAGGGACCATTACTATGTGTAAACAACTCTTTTGTCAGTGAGCAATGCTTTATTTGTCTTTTTGTTCATAAAGCATATGTGTGTATATATTTATGTTTTATTCTTTGGGTGAACAGCATTTTTATTGCTGCTTTCCTAATACAATGTTGAAATAATAGCTCTGACAACATTATAGCCTTAGACATGTAGAATTCTAATGCTACAGAACATTTTGAAGGACAATATCTTCTCTTGTGACTAACATTTTTAAGATTTAAGAAAAATTAGAAAAAGCCATTGCCTGAAGCAGTTTTTTTGTTTGAATCCTTGTGACCCTTGAAATGTATTAGTTTTACTCCTATTAGTTTTATTGTAAAGAATTAGAAAGGAAGAGACATAGAGTTAAGAATCTACTTTGAAAAACCACCTGTAAAGTGTGTTTATCTCAAATTTCTAAGCTATATTTACTTGTAAATTTGCTCAGACAGATTGGGATTTAGATGACAGTTATATGACAAAAGCCAAATTTGTGTAGTGGGGAGACACATGTAGGATGAATGTTAAAATACAAAATAATGTTAGTGAGAGAACTAAATTGTTTAAAACTAATACTTATCATTAGCATATTTTTGCCAACCAATACAAAATAATTTTAGAGTTCTGGAAGATATCAGTTATTCTAGATATTTAGACTATTTCAAAACTCTATCATCTGAAAAATTTAGTATCTAGTGACCTCATTCATGATGAAAGTTTAAACTGAAAGAATATTTCAAGCTATTTAAACAGTGGAGCAAACAGCATGAACACTGAGGATTATGAATTAAAGTATAGAAATGTATGCAGCAAAATTTACCTGTCACTAAAAAGCAATGAAATGCTCTTTCAAATCTTATTTTTTCCTTGGTTAAGTAGTAACAGTTTCATGTGATTTTGTGAGAATCCAACACTATAACATTTAAAATCCTTCAGCAAGTCATTTGCCTTTCTACACTGTGTATAATAAATATATATAATTATTTTACTAATTGAAAAACAAAATTGAAGAATTCTTTAATTTTTAGAGTATTTCTCATGACTCCTAGTCTCTCTGGTGAGCTTATATGTATTAATACTTTTTAGTCTTCACAACAAGACTATGAGTATTATTTGTTATTATTGGTGCTTCATGAAGAAAATTGAGATATAGAAATTTTAATAATTTGGGCAAAGATAAATTTTTATAATATGCGAAGCCAGACTGATAATCATACATCCTACTTTTAATTACTTCTCTTTGAAGAATATTTTTAATTGTGTATTTTTATTAATAAAAATGCTATTATGTATTTCTATGCATATTTCCTCTAAAAAATTTTACATTAAAGTTAACTTTTCAAAATATTGAACTTTTGGGAGCAGGGGATGTAACTCAGTAACATAAGTGCGTGCCTCGCAAGCACAAGTCCTGAGTTGTTTCCAGGTACAAAACAAAAGAAAAAAAAAAAAAAAAAACCTCATAAGTGATTAAAAATAAAAAATTAAAATTAAATTAAATACTAATTTGGGGGCTGGATATATAGCTCAGTGGCACGAGTGCCTGCTTTGTAAGTACAAGGTCCCAAATTTGATTCCCAGTATCAAAAACACAAAACAGAACCAGAAATGAAAATATATTGAACTTTTTGGCAGACTGAAATTCTCTAAAAGAAATTATCTCAATGCATATACTGATACAGAGAGAAGAGTCTATAGAAATAGTTAGGATTATAGTCAGATATTGATCTTCTATAAAATGTGAGACAATATGGCTACAGTATCTTAAACAAAAAGAAAGTTTCCTTCTCACTGATATACCTATTCATTGGAAGATAGTGGGTTCTAGAGCTGATATGACGAATTGGATTTTGACCCAGCCTCATTCCTCTTCAGGATTCAATAATACTTTGGATATGAGCCTCATTTTCATCAGCCAGGACAACATTTATTTTCTAAGGAGAAAAATAAACCATGAAGAAACAGTAAGAGTTACTACGGGTATCTTTACGGAGAGATTTCTTTAAAGCTGCACCACCATATTTGTTACATAGCTATGTATAACTCATAGTGAGTCTAAAGATGCAATATGCTACCTTCTATCCATGTGTTCTGTACTGTCAAAATGTAGAAATACATTGAGATATAATAATGTTCAGTTACTCCTAGGGTAAGCATGCATTCATGCTTTCTAAATGCCAATATACAGATGAAGACCCATTGGTGTTTATGTCTTTTATTCTGTCTCCAAAGAGAATATATACCAATAGAAAATGTTTTAATGAATGTAATTACTTGTAATGTATATGTATATGCACATTAAAATCTCTATGCATTACTATATATTATAAAGGAAGAATGTGACTATATATTTTTAGATATCTGTTACACAAAGGGATAAACAGATAGATAAATATACTGGCTTTCAAGGGTTCTAACTAAATGAAGAGTATTTAAATAATGAATAACACATATAAAAACAAAATCACTTTTACATTTATCAAGTTGATTCTTATACAACACATCACTGAAGATCACCATCATTATCACGAAGTAACTTCACGAACGATGGCTCTGCGGAAGATAGTGGTATACTAAAAGAATGTAGTGATTAGGATAAATATGAGAAATTGTTGAAAATTGGTGATTAGATAACCCATCATTTTCAGGAAATGTAAATGAATGCTACCTTAAGCAAAAGTTCCAATTTATTTCCTGTGTCTACTGGCAGCAATGGAATACTACTATGTTAGCATAAAACATTTTGAAGGAAGTTACACAAAAACCATGACATAGAATTTACTGATTTTTTCAAATAAGAATGCCTAAATTAGATATTATATATAATATTTTACATATGTTTTGGAAATAATTCTATGTTAGGCAATTAATACATAAATTTCACATGTAAGGATATAGACCAAAATTGATAACAGGTGTTATTCCCAGATTACACCATTTTAGGTAGAACTCAAATTTAGAATTACCAAATAATAAAAGTTTCACATTTTTTCTTAAAAAATAATCCTGAGCTTTTTATATGCTGATGGGAGAAAAACATTCAGAAGTATGTAAGATAAATAGTACATTCTTAGTGACGGGCATTTTGTGAATGGAACTGAAGTTTATATATATATATATTTGGCACATCAGATATCTTTCCTCCCATACTGTATTTTGCAGCCAGGAAAGTAGTCTTACCCATGTACACCTGGCTATGATGCATAACTGGGATACTTACATACCTGGAATCTCCAGCTGGCTATGTGTCAGCACAAGGACACTTTCTCATCTACCAAAATAAGGATACTATATAATCGATGTCTTTTTGTAAAAATATCTGGAGGACACTTTATTATTCTCAATGAAATGTATTTCTTAGGCATTCTTATTAAGGTTTCCAAACTTAAAAAATGAAACTACAATACACATAACTAGCAATTAATTTCAGATAAAAGATCAGATATGTTTAAATGTTGTATACCCTATGTATTCATTATTTGAGACCTATTAATACCAACAAATTTACCAGTTGTTAGTAGGCATCCTTTCTTTTCATCTGGCATGCTTGAACCTTATAGATTGTTTTAGATTTTTTATTGCATTGTGATACACTAATTCATTTTCATTTTCATCAGGAATAGTTATCTCATTTTCTAAAACTTTATTAGAACAAAGAGGGAGATAGGTGTGCACCTCTACACTGGAAATGTGTAATACCAAGATGAAGCAAGTTATACGAAACAGAACCATAAATATCTTGTTCCTAAATGTCAGCTTTCATCATTGGCTCAACAGCAACAGCCACAACAATAATAAACACTCGAGAGAATCAAATTAAAAGGGTGAAAGTCTTATTTTGGCTTATAGTTTCACAAAGTTCAATCCTTGGTCCTTTGACCTTGCTGCTTTGGGGCCACCGTGGCATAACAAGAGTGTAGGAGGAGAGCATGCCGGCGGAGGCTCGTTCCCCTCACAGTGGACAGGCAGCAGAGGTGGAGAGAAAGATTTCAGGGTTTCAATATTCCTGGTCAGGAAATGTTTAATGATCCACCGTCCTCCTACTAGGACCCACTTCAGAAAGTCCACCATCTCCCAATACACTAACCTAAAATCAAGCCCCCAACACATGTAACTCTGGGACAGATTTCAGATCCAGAACATGACACTAGTCTAGTGAGTAAACTAATGTATTCATTTTTAAGGTATTTAAGAAAATTGCCCTGTATTTTCAATTGTGTTTGCTGAAGTTCTAAGGTGTGATAGTCTCTTTTCAACTTGCCGTTTCAGCTCTTGTCACGGATGACCTTCATGAACTACACAAAGAGAGCCTGTGCTGATGAGCATACCACCCCCTTCTGAGATACCACCCCCTCTTTCATGTCAGTTCCCTATCCCAGCATGGCGGAGACGCAGCCCTTATTCCTGAGGAGTGATTTTCCTCTGCCCCTTAAAATTTAAAGGGTACCATAAAGCACTTTAAGTGTTTGTAAAACTCTGCATTACCTCGCTGAGATGGTACTACCTGTGAGACATATACAAGGTCTCCAATCAGGCATGTGCACCTCATTATCATTTACTTTTAGTTCACTAGATAAAAACTGAAACAACTTTCATATCTCCATAATCAGGAATCTACATTTTAGCTTATGAAAATCTTTTAAATTCTGTAAAAAAGGAGAGAGAACAATATTGTTTTCATTCATACTGGAAACTTTCAGAAAATAACTTGTTGAGATAGAACTCTTGCCAGAAATGTTACAAATTTTATATCATACAGAAATACTTACCTCAGTATTGCAACCTTTTTATTGATAATGTTGTATTTTAGCTTCATTTTTTACATTAACAAAACAATCGCTTTTTTTTCTTTTTGTAAAATCTTGGTGAAATAGTATTTTTTAAATAATAGAGGTGGGTCAAGCATGGTGGCCTAGGTCTGTAACCCCAGTATTTCAGAAAACTGAGGCAAGAGGATCATGAGGCTGAGCCAGCCAGTGAAATTTAGTGAAACCATTCTTAACACAATCATACAAAAAAGCAAAAATAAAACAAGACAACACAAAACAAGACAGACCAAAAAAAAAAAAAAAAAAAAAAAAAAAAAAAAAAAAAAAAAAAAAA
>PVJX010017323.1:0-38579 GCA_004027295.1 Dolichotis patagonum
CCATATCGGGTGGCTCCAAGGCAGTGTGGCACATGGCTGGGGGGCAACAATTCATGGCAGTGGAAGACCACAAAAGCAACAAGAGCCAAAAAAAGGGAGAGTAACAAGCCTGTTTCTGCTCCTTTTATTGTACTGCTGGAGGTAGGGTGGTGCCAATCCAGTCAGTAGACTGATCCACCAATACTCATCTTTAATGCTAGCATTGTACTGCAAATCAATCACACACAGATTCAGCTGCCTCTGGATAGCCAGCCCCCAGTGAGTGCATGAGGCTTTGAAGAAGACATGCAAACACAAACCATATCAAACACCAGACAAAATGAAATATTATCTCTTAATATAAAAATGACAGAAAACCAATGGGTAAAATATACCACTTTATGTGATGTTTGTGTACCTACCTATGATTATGTATGCATATATGTGCATTTGTATACATAAATATGGATACTTATGCATATAAACAGATAGAATGACAGAAGCAAGCAAAAGAAAAAGGGAGAAAAAAATAATGAATCTTTGAACATTATTAAGCAAGCTTTTCATACTCTAGATTCTCTCATGCTTTCTGCACTCCCCTTTGCCACAATCAATGCACAAAATACTCAGAAAGAGAAGAGTAGTTAATTTGCTGCTCTTTGAGAGAGAACATACACTGCTTAAAATACAGTCTTTTTTTAAAAAAAGAGAATTGAAAGAAAAAATGGAAATAGAGCTTTTGTAAAATGAAGAGAGAAAGAAAGTTTGAAGGGAGGGATGGGAAGAAAAGAATTTTAAAAAGCAACATGCATTTCCTGCGATGAATGTGATCAATATATATGGCAAACCTGTACCAATAAAAATTAATTAATTTAAAAATTTATTTATTTTTCACTAAAAAAGTTGGCATTATATCACCAAACTGACTCTTACAGCTCATTGAAGAAGAAATACCCTCGACTGAAGGCTGGAATGTTTAAGTGACAACAGACTTTATTAAGTTCAAACTGAAGTCAGAAAGTGGAAACTAAAAGTAATAAAGTTAAGAAAAGTAATGAGGATTGTGTAAGTGCCGTGAGGAGATGGAATTGAACCTGACAGGCATGTGAAGAAGTACACACTTTCCCACAGTCACCACATGCAAAGACACTGTGAGGACAGATACAGGTCCCCAGAGCTCAAAGCCAGCTAGAGGGCCCAGAGGTCAACCATGACACCACCGAAAGTGGTGGTCAGACACTGAAGCATAAAGGAAGTTTCTTTGCTGAGTTTGGAACTTGCCTCAAACAAATGACCCTATTATTGCTTCTATCTTCTCCTTTTCAGATGATAAAGTCTACTTGTGCCGATTTCACAGGCATTGTTTTAGAAGCTGACACTTGTCCTCTAGCTCTCTAGTTGACCCTCAGTTCTGTGGGCCAAGTGTAATTTTGCCCTATGATGGATGATACCCAAGTTTCACACATTCCTGATTTGAGAAATTTAGATGGTTAAATTTAGAAAGTTCTGAAGTGACATTTAAATGAAATGTATAATTCACGCTGAAATGGTTCAGTACTTTTGGGGACGTTCATATGAGATGAATGGGTTTTGATGTGGGATGAATATGGATTTTGAAGGCCTAGAGTGGACTGTATGGAGTCACACAGAGTCCTCACTTAGAACCTAGCATGTGACTTTATTTGAGAATACTAGAACAGGGACTTAAAAGACTGCTTTTGCTGAAAGTACTAACTCTTAACTTGTGGCACAAGTTGTCCAGTAGTAAGTACAAATAGAATGAAAGTTTGGCATCTCTGCCATTATATTGCAGCTGTTTCCTTTGCTACCTTAAACTTTGGTTCACATTTCTCCTCCACTCTGCACATAGCCATGTTAATCATTTAAGGAATGTTCACCTAATACTAGTAATACAAGGTTGATTAGTTCTAAATTTACCTGATCTCTTTCTTTTCCCTTCAAAGCTGAAGATCTCAAGATAAGAGTATCCAACATATTTTCAGTATTTTCAGGAACACTATACTAAATAGATTATCAACCACAACTTTTTAATGTCTTGTTCCAAAACATCAGAGCAATGTCTAGAAGTCTCCACTCATTGCCCTAAGCCTGAAAAAAGACATAGTCACTCTCCTAACTTTATTCATCCCTCTGGCCTGTTCTCTCTATGTCATTTTTCCTCTCCAGTTCACTCAAGTCCTAGGAACAGCAAATCTTTCAGGCAATCATCTCTCCTAGCATCAGTAAGACACTAGATGATGAGACCTGAGAGAATTATCAACCAGACCACATTTGGACCGAGACTGTGTAACTATACACATTTCTTCCCCCTCCTTTAATTCTTCTCCTAAATAATCCTAGAACTACTATCAATGTCTTGAAGACAGTTTTCTTAGGAGTCACACCAAAATAGGCTTCTCATGGCAAGTGGCTGAAACTAGTCTGTGGGGCCCTGGACTAGGACTCCAGTAACAATATGACTGCCATCTATATAAAAGCAAGAAAGACACAGAAACACAGACACAGGGAAGATAGTCATGTAACATGGAAGGAAGAAATTACAGATACAGCTGAAAGTTAAGGGATGTCAAATATTTCTGACAGTCACTAACAGTCAGGAAAGGAGCAAGGAAATATTGTTCCCTAGATCATTCACGCTTGCCAACATCGTGATTTCAAACTTAGAATATAACATAATAAAATCTCCATTTTTTTCAGTAATAAGTTTGTGATAATTTGTCATGTAGCCTTAGGAAATGAATATAATTACTAAATGTACAGAGATTTTTTTTGTGAGCATAATTTTCCTTTGACTCGTATAGATACTTAAGCCTGGGATCACTATGTTATATTTGAAAAGTGTCTTAAACTTTATAAAAAAAATTGTCACATGATGTTTAAGAAGTTTCACTTCTTTACATTCCTAAGCTTTGTAAGAGTCTTAGTTTCACCTCCTTGCTTTCCAACACTTGTTATGTTAGTCATTTTAATTTTAACCCATGTGATTTAAATTTGCAGCCCTGTGATGACTAATGATGTTGAACATCTTTTCATGTGTTTATGCTATATCTTACATGGTTAAATATTTAATAAAATACATTTTTCATTTTTAAAAAATTTATTTTGTCTTCTTAATGCAGATCTGAAATTTCTTTTTATGCTTTCAGAATGCAGGTCCTTTGTCAGATAAAGTATTTTTTCTGCCCTTGACTCTTTTTCATTTTTTTAGCATTATCTAGTTTTCAGTTTTGGTTACATTCATTTATCTTTTTCTTTTATAGTTCATGCTTTCTTTCCTTTTATTTGTTTTTATCTTAAATAACTGTCTAACTCAAGGTCATGGATATTTTCTGTTATATATTCTTCTGCAGTATAGAGATAGCTCTAGATTTTGATATAAGTTTTAATTTTGTATGGGTGGGAGATGACTGAGAGATGGTCTTCCTCCATTACTTATTTAATAATTTAAATAATCAAGTATTAGTCTTCTTTCCTTCCCATAAGCCCCTTGGCTCATCTCTGGGCTTGACAAGCAAGTAGTAAAGAGCAGTGCATCCTGTTCAATACTGTTTTCCAAAAAGCCAGCTGCCCACTGAAGAAAAGAAAATAAAACATTGCTTATTAAGTTACTCCAACTACATCAGGTGTTCACCACCCACATGTTTGTCCTGTTTTCCTCAAATTTCCTCTTACCCTTGCTCCTCCTAGCCCTCTGCACTCAAATAAAAATGCAATTTTTTGTTTTTTTGTTGTTCTAATTTCGAGGTGCTTATAACAATCGACAAAGCTTTAGAAAAAACATATATATTTTCTACACTGAGAGCCATGGCCAAGTTTCCAGCCTAACCAAGGTGTCAGACATAAGAATAAAACTGCGAATGATCTGCCAGACCTGCTTATCTTTCCAAGAAATACCTGTGCATGACTTCTGATGATCATTGACCTCATATGACATAATGAAGGTACTCAGGCTCACTCTCCCTAAATCCTTAACCTATAAAGTTGTAAGACTTAATAAAATGAATTTTGTTCTAATCCATTAAGTTTTCATGCAATGTATCACATGCCAATTGGTAGATAAATGAAGCATTCATCGACAGTTTAAAAATGGGGAATGGCACAATTGGATTTGTATGGTAGATTCATCAGTAAAACTGTGTAGTGAACAATAAATTAGGGATCCCAGAAGCCAAGAAGAAAGAATCTTACTAAGAAGTGATAAAGGGATCTTAAAACTAAAGTAGTAGCATAGAATTTTGTTCATGTATCTTTATATATTATTCACAAAAAGAAGATCTGGTCAAAAGATGCAAAATGTTTGAAAGCTTTTGGTAAGTGTTGCCTAATTGTCTACAAGGAAAATGTTATCAGTTTGTTCTTTTAATAACTTCTGAACAATCTCAATAATTGACCACTTTAAAAATCTGATTTCCAGCCAGTTTTACATGCAAAATTAACATTTAATTTTAAAGAAAGTTGTATTAGTTACTATTTATATTCACCTTAGTTTTTTGTTTGTTGAAGATTGCATATGCTCATGCTTGTTCATGTATTTTCTTTTTTGGAGGGGTGGCACATTCTGGGCTGTTTTCCCAGTTGATTTTATATGCTTGTAGCAAGCTTTTATCTGACATCGTTTGAGCAAATATTTTATTAGCCCCTTGTCTTTTAGTTATGCTCAGCATTTTTAAAATATACCTTCTATTGTTAACTAGTGAACTTTATTTTCATTTTTCCTTTAATAAATCTTTCATTATTTAAGTCTTAAATTCTTCAGTTTCTCTCTTACCTTTGGCCAGAAAAATATTCCTTTATGTGTCTGTATGATTTGTGCAGATTCTCTTCTTTTTATTCTTTTCTTTCTTTGTTTTGGTTTCTTTTATCTCTTGTCTTCTTTTTGGTTGTTGTTATTTGTTTATTTGGTTTTAGCTTGGAAAATTTTTGCTTTGATTTGATTTGTTTTGGGGGATTCAATCTGCATTCCATTAAAATTAGCTTTGTTCTATAGAATGAATATCTAAAATTATTTCTTTTGCAAGAGAACAACCACTATAACCATGCTTCCTTGCTAATTTCAATACCATAAATATTCCCCATTTTAGTCTTTCCCATCTCTCTTCTCTCCCTCCTTCCCTTTCCTTTCCTTCTTATCCTTCCCTCTGTTACCTCCCCTCCCTTATTCTCCTCATTCCATTCTTACCTCTTTCTTTCCTTGCTATTTTTCCATTCTTTCCTGCTTTTTTACTTTTGGAAAAGGGTTTATTAGGCTTGAATCTAGAGCACGATGTTGAATGGAAGTGTTGATAAAAGACTTTATAACATTGTCACCAACTTTTTTTGTTTTAAAGAGGAAAAAACAAAACAAAATACAAGAAAAATAAGAAATGAAAGAGGCAAATAAACAACAATAACAAAAACCCCAAAACAATAACGAGGTGATAGGCTTTCAAAACAATGGTTGTTATTTTGCATAGTTATCTTCAAAATAGTTACTTAGATTATCAGATAGACACATGGGAAATTGATCTAATCCTATGAGTGTTAACTGTTTTGTTCCAAGAACTAATACAATTAGTAGCACAATCATCTTAGTTATCTTAATTGTATATATACCAATTTATATCTTTTCCTTTTCCCCTCCTTCTTTTCTCCTTTACCCTATCTGAGTTATTTTTCCCTTTTGGACAGTGTCTTACCCTTTTGAAATATCTGTTAAAGATTTTGGATCTTATTTACTTTTTCAGTTTCTTGTACTAGGAAGGCAATATGGTATTTACACATGTGAGTTTGATTTATTTCACTTGTGAGTTAAGTCTCAAGTTGCTTCCATTTCCCTATAAAGCCTCACTGTATTCTTTATAGTTGAGTAGTACTCCATTGCATAAAAATATCAAATCTTTTTTATCCATTCCTCAGTTGATGGGCATTTGGGTTGTTTCCAAGATTTGGATATTACAAATTGTCCTGCTATAAACATGGGTGCACACATATCATTGTGGCATGATGTTTTCTTTTCATCTGAGAATATGCTCAGAAGCAGGATAGATGGGTCAAATGGGACCTCCAATCCTAGTTTTTTAAGGAACCTCCAAACTGATTTTCACAGTGGTTGCACCAACAGTACAGAAGAGTTCTCTTTTCCCCCCAGCCTCTCCAGTATTTGTTATTGGTGGTTTTCTTGATCCAGGCCATTCTTTCTGGAGTGAGAAGGAATCTCAGTGTTGCTTTAATTTGCATTTCTCTAATAACTAATGATACTGAACATATTTTCATGTATTTATTTTCCATTTGTATTTCTTCATCTGAGAAGTGTGTATTCATCTCAGATGCCTATTTTTGGATTGGGCCTTTGAATTTGGGGTCCTGATTTTTTAATTCTTTATATATTCTAGATACAAATTTTTCATCTGAGGGACATTTGGCTAACATATTTTCACATTAGTGGACTTTCTATTCACTCTGTTGGAGATTTCCTTTGAAATGCAAAAATTTTTTAATAAGATGTGGTGCAGTTATTGATGCTGGGAAGTATTTCCCATGTGGTTTGATTTTGGTTCATAAATTCTCTGCATATCCTTATTTCTTCAAAGTTTCTACCTACTTTGTCTTTCAACAGATTTAGTGTTTCATTTTAATATTGAAATCTTTGATCCATTTTGACTTTAGTTTAGTACACCATGATAGACATGGGTCTAATTTTAGTTTTCAGCACATGAAAAGCCATTTTTTTCAGCACCACTTATTAAAGAGGCTAACCTTCTTCCAGTGAACATGTTTAGCACCTTTGTCAAAGACAAGGTGGCTGAGTGTCTTTGTAGTTGTGTTTTCATCTTCTAATCTGCCTAATCTTTCCAAAGAAATAGATCCTAAGGTCTATTTCTTTGCTAGTACCATGCTCACTGTCACTCGGTAGTATAATTTCAAGTCAGAGATTGAGATGCCTCCTGCCTTGCTTTTGTTGCCCAGAATTGCCTTTGTGATTCTATGTCTCTTCTGTTTCCAAATGAATTTTTGGAATGTTTTCTCTAGATCTGCGAGGTAGGTTAATGGTATTTTGATTGGGATTGCATTAAATCTGTATAGCAGTTTTGGGAGTGTGGCCATTTTCACAATGTTGACTTCCTAACCAATAGTGAGGCATATCTTTCCATTTTCTAATATCCTCTTCAATCCCCTTTTTTTATAGTACTATACTTTTATAGTACTATTCCGATTTTTGAGTGTTGACTATGTGTCCGGCTACTTTGCTGAATTTATTAACTCTAGTAGTGCTTTGATGTAGTTTTTAGGGACTTCTATATATAGTATCATGTCATCTTCAATTAATGATGATTTAAATTCTTCCTTTCATATCTTATTCCTCTTTTTCTCTCTCTTGCCTAATTGCTCTGGCTAGTGTATCAGCACTATATTGAATAGGAGTGGTGATGGTGCACAGTCTTGTCTTGTTCATTGCCTCCAACTTGAATGAGAGAAAACTTATTATTGTGTTGTTAAGTGTGGCTTTTCACAGAAGACCTTTTATTACATTGAAGTTCTTTTATATTTTAAGTTCATTGATAATTATCATAAATTGATATTGAAGTTGTCAAATGATTTCTACATTTATTGAGATTGTGATTTTTGTTCTTTTTTCTATTAATTGGCATATTATCTTAAATGATTTTCAGATATTCAACCAATCTTGCATTTCTGGGATAATCTCACTAGGTTTTAATGTCTAATCATCTTTATAAGTTGCTGGATTAATTTTTGATGTACTTATATGAGTTTGTTATCAAATTCACACTGGTATCATAGATTGACCATGAAATGTTACTTCCAACTCTATCTTCTGAGTGGGCAATTATTTATACTACTTCTTCCTTAACTGTATAGTAGACTCTACCAGTCATATGATTTCAACTTGGAATTTTGTTTTCTGAGCATTTTTAATAATTCAATGTATTATTATGGATATATCCAATTTTTCTATTTCTTGAGTCAGTTTTGTTAATATGTCTTTCTAAAAATATTTCTTTTTGTTTAAATAACTCAGTTTTTGGCATAAAGTTGTTCATAATATGCTCTTATAGCCATTTTAAGTTCTGTAGGGTGAATAGTGATTTAGTAAAGCATGTCTTTTTATGCCATTCTGGCTAAAAGGTTTTCAATTTTTTGATCATTTATTTTCTTCACTTTTTGTTTTCTGATTTATTCATTTCTGGCCTAGTTTTTATTATTTCTTCATTTCTGCCTTTTTCAGCTTTACTTTGGTGCTTTTTATAATTTCTTAAGTTGTAGGCTTATGTTATCATTTTAACAGATTTCTTTTCCAATATACACATTTAAATCCATAAATTTGTCCCTAATCACTGCTTTAGCAAATATCTTAAATTTTTAAGTGTGTATTTTTGTTTTGTTTCATTTGAAAATATTTTAAATTTTTGGTTTTTTTTAATCTGTGGGACTGTATTAAATAGTTAACTAAATATTTATTTTACTACTGTGTCCTAATTTCTGATCTATACAAATTTGCTCTTAATTGGTTCAATTACAGCTGTAGTCAAATTAATCTCATTGAAAAAGTAGCCTGATCAACTCACTTCCTACATCTCTTACAAACCCTCCAGTACTGGTCATTGAACTAAAACAAAAGCAAAGCTCATATATGTGATCTACAAGGCTCACCATGGTATGACCACTGCTACCTAATTCATTTTCTCAAATATTGATACTGTTGAACTTTTTACTTGAACCACACTATCTTTCTTTGAGTCCTTCATAGTTATAATGCTAGGTTCTTCATTAGGACACTGGTAATACCCCTTCTTTTTCCTTATATGTTCTCCTCTCTGTGTTGCATTAAGCCCTTATCTATCCTCTTAAGATTAAGTCATTTGTAACTTGCTCTCTCATAATTTGTTTAGCTAAATGATCAAGTCAAAATTTTATTTTAAACCTCAATTACCCTGTATAGCTCTTTAAGCTATACAGGGTAACAAACTTCCATTTAACTTGTGATGATTTATGTTTGTTATGATCTGTGTTGATTTACATTAAAATCATGAAGACAGTAATTAGAAGTTTGTTTTTCAAGCACTTAGCACAATGTCGGATACTTAAACAATATTCTGCAAGCATTTGTAGAATTTCATTACAGAGAGACTTGCATTCTTAATGTCAGCTAAACATAATTTTAAGTTGGAAATCTCTGACATTCTAGAAAATTGACATTAGTTATAGATCCACTTAATGAATATTTTAAGTTCTACTAGATGTATAATATGGGATCTGTGTTGATTTGACTATTTCATGGTGCCAGGTATTTAGAGTTACAAATTAGAAATATTATTCACATTAATTCAAACAGTTCACGTCCAAACTCATAACCACTTTCCCTGGACCTTTTCAAAATAAAGACCAAAATCCCATTTTCTCAACTGTTTTGCATCATTCCATAAAAATTTAAATGACTTTCTGACTCTCAATTTTATTCCTATTCCTTGTATCATTTATTCCCACCATTAAAGTTCATTAGATATAGCATGGGATAAAGTAACAATAATTGGAATTAAAGAAAAAAGATAGGCTTATGTCTGGTTGACACTCAATGGCTTTGTGAACAAGGGAGAGATACCAATTACAAACATAAAATTTTGTAAGTAAAGTATAATCTTCATAACTTTTATACTAAAGATAAAATATTACCTTTTGTATTAAAGATTTTTGTTAGTAACAATACAAATCCAAATTCTTATTATGATCATATAAAGTTTAAAAAGCACTTAGAATAGGATAAATTGTCCAAAATCATACTTTTACTCCACATAAACTTACAATAAAGACTTACAGTCAACAATGCTAGCTAGCTTGAAGCATGGTGGGGTTTGGGACATTCTACCACAAAATATGGCTGCTGGGAATTTGAGCAAGCAGCAAAAGCAGAGATGTCGCTCCAACCTTCCCCATGTTTTCGTCTCTTTTAGTGAGTTGCAAAAATTTTAAAGATTTTCTGACTTTCCCCTGAATCAAGTGATAAGACTTCATTTGAAACATGTCCTGTCTATGCAGAGAAAGGAGCTAAACACAGAGATGCCAACAAGCCGAGTAAACAGACCTTGCTTGGTTCCTCTCTGTTTATTAACATTCAATCATATCCTGTTGTTCAATCATAACTTCCCTGTGACTGGCCATCCTTTATCTACTATAAGAACAAAATAAGCAAGTTTACATATTTCTGTGCATTTGCTTTACTGAAGGACACTGTGCAACATAAAACATATGAAGTAAATTTTTATGTTTTTCTCTTAATCTGCTTTCTCCTATAGATACCTCAATCTGAAACCTAACAAAAGGTAAGCAAAATAAATTTTTTTTCCAAAAGTAATCATTACTTTTTAGTTTAAAAGAACTTTTCTGTTCATATCATCTTTAGCATGAGTTATTATATTTGTCAAACAAGCCCTAGATCATCCAGTTTCTCCTACCAACATTCTCCTTGACAGATACTGGAAAAAAAAAACTAATACTAAAGTAAAGCTTATCATATTAATTTGGACACTCAAAAAGGTTTTGGTTAGTGTGAAAAATGTAAAGCATATTATACTTTTGATGATATGCAAAGAATAGAAAAATGTTCTTTATGAAAACTTTCAAAGACATTTTAAACATGAAGGCACAAAGTACAGGGAATATTGAGTAAAATAATTAGAAAATTAGGTTTCAGACTAATTAGCCCAGAAAGTAGTCAGCCTCCCAATTTTGTGAGCTGATAGATGCAGGTATTTGGAAAGAAGAATCTACCAAAATATCACAAATTCTTAGAATCCAAGAAGAGTTGTGACAGCGAAAATTAGAATCATGTAGAATTTTGAGATAATTCTAACTCAAAGAGGAAGCAGGTAGCTAAAGGTAGCTACAGTTAATTAACTACTCCCTAAATTATAGCTGGTAGAACAGCTAACAGATTCTCTCTTTGATCCACTTACCTGTGGAACAAAATTCGTTATAGTAGGAAAGGTCACAGGAAAGCCTTGGAATTTAAGCATATGCCGCCAACCATGACAAAAACTTAGAAACAGTATTTTGTTGAAGAAGGAATGGTAGGTCTTAGTAACACTGTCACAGGATCAAAGGAGTGGTAGCCCACATTTGATTGACAATCCGAATGTGTTTTGATTCACTGATAACGGAGGAATTGAAACAAGGGCAGCTCCAATTTGATTTTGTCTATGAGAGCCTCTGGTACTGAATGTGCAGTTACACACTAGTATATGTGTTCTTCTTGAATCTCTGTCAGTAACAGAAGACATTTAGCCTCTCCCACTAGGAAACAACAAACTTGCCTAAGTGGCAGCCAATCTTATGCCTCCATTTTGGAACATCATTTTTTTTTTCAAGATCCTGGAGTTTGAACCCAGAGCCTTCACACTAAGCTACACCTCTACTCCATTATAAAATTTATTTTAAAAAAGAATCTCACTAGTTGCCTAGGGTGGTCTGGAAATTTGTGATCTTCATACCTCAGCCTCTAGAGTGCTGGAATTAATCGGTGTGCACTGCCATGCCTGGTATAGGGGAGCCCTGTCAGCCTTGGGACATTGAATTCATTATTGAAATTTAGCGATTTAATCTTACCAGTATGTATGCCTCTAGACATGTATTTTCTTTTCTTTTATATTAGTATATGTTTTCTGTACTTAATGTCATACTCCTGGTATGACAGTGGTAAATGTACCTAACACAACTTAACTGCATTCTTCATCCCCTTTCTCTCCCCTTCTTGCTTCATCTCTTGATCCACTTTTATCATTTAAGAAGGATCTCTACTTTCTGTTGTCCATCTTTTATTTTGTTTTTTATTTATAATTTGGTTTTATAATACAAGAGAACCATGGGATATTTAATGTTATCATTAACATTAAATATTATACATTAAATATTAAATATACATTAAATATAAATATGTTTTATCATATTTATTCCATTGACTATTTTGGTCTCAAGGTGCATCAGATTTCCTACAAATGACTCAATTTTTTTCTTTATGGCAGAGCATTACTCCATTATATGTAAATACATTTTATTTGTTCATTTATTGATGAAGATATGGCTACTTCCAAGATTTATCTACTCTGAAATGTGCAGCTATAAAAAATGGCTATGCATGTGTCACTATGAGGTCTTTAACTATTTTAGGAAGATGTCCCTCTTTTCTTTTATTCTCTTTAAAATAAAATTAAAAAAAAAAGAATCCAGAAGCCCTGGGTGGCAAATGCATGGAGAATATCCCATCCTGTCCCCCCCTCCAAAAAACGAAAAGGAATAGCTGAGTCAAATGGGATTTCTAGTTTTAGGTTTTGAAGAATCTCCACACAGAACAAATAAAGAAGAAAAGATAACCTATACAATGGGATATATAATTTTGCAGCTAAACCTCAGATGGAGGACATGATATCTGAAACATACAAAGAACTCAAAAAGTTAACCCCTCCATAAAAATAAAAGACCCAGTCAAAAAATGGGCAAGTGTAACAAAGAGACACTCTCCAGAAGAAAGAGAACAAATGTCCCATAAATTCACGAGGAAACGTTCAGCATTGCTGGCCATGGATAAATGCAAATTAAAACAACACTGGAATTCTACCTTTCTCCAGAAAGAATGACCATGATCAAGAAATCAACTAATCACAAATGCTGGAGTGGCTGTCGTGAAAAAGAACCCTTTTCCATTGTTGGTAGGAATGTATTTCTTTTCTCTCCACAACAACTCTGAATCACTACTGAGAATTTTCACTCTTCTTATAGCCAGCAAAGAAGGTAAAACAGTTAATTGAGGACCATAACATTCATTTCATTGTGAATTTAATTCATAAGGAAAACACAATGGAACAGTTGATAACCCTGGTTAATTCTCAGTTAATGTATCATTTCAGGGATAAAGATTATATTCTAGGATATAGTGCATACAGTAAACCTATGGCTATGGTTATGCTCTAATGGGTAGGGTGCATGGTTCCAGGAACTAAGATTTAAAAACAGTACTGACTCTAGTCACCATCATTCCAAGTTACCACTTGCAAAATTTTGTTCTTCCTCACTTGAATCATAGCTCTATTACATAGGGGTGTAGTTCTTAGTACATGAAAGCTTTACCTGGGAAGACAACAAAGTCTTCTCTGAACTTTAAGCTCTCTGTTAGTCTCTTTGGTTTTCTAATATCCGTGAATCAGCAGACAAAGTTACTCATGTTAAAAATAACTTACAGTGATTCTCATTAAGCTGGAGCAGCTGCTACAAAATGGAATGGGATAAGGTTGAGTACATCTTACTCCAGGTAGTTTACCAAGGTGCCTATTCATTTTCTTTGCTCAATGATTAATGAGAAATAGTTGCATACAGGGTCTGACAAAGGTAAAGTGATTCAAGGCTCAGATCACTTGGAAATATTGATCTAGGTTATCCTAGCTGACAAATTACCATAAGCAACTAAAATGCTGTCCAAAGGTGAATATTCATAATGATAATAAAGAAATGAATGATATGTACCAGATATAACCATGTAAACTGTTGTTTGCATGGTAAAGTTTATTTTACTTTCGCAAGCCATGTCACATTGTTTTCACAGAGATTTAAAGTAAATTGGACTTTAATGAGAATACAACTGGATCAGTGTGATGAAAGGGTAGAAATATAGCAAGCATCATATATGCAACATGAGAAATATTCTTTCAACCAGTTTGGCACAGGTTCCAGTCAGTTCACACAGTTATAAACAGACTTAGCAGTCTCAGTCTCCTCATCTCTTACCTCTCCTCTCAGTTACTCTTTTGAAGCCATAAAGTAGGTCACTTGTGGGAATCATCTGGCTATTACTTTTTCATTAATCAGCCATATGCAAATTAGAATATAGTGTACTAATGTGGAATAAAAACAATTGGATAAATACCTCCTCCTTAATCTCCCTGATAGTTCTGAGACACACTAAATTCTTCTCAGATAAGTATTTTTGGTCAAGAAGCCAGAAAATAACATATTTTTGACACGTTCTTACTCTTTTCTTCCTTCATTCCCCTTTTTATTACAACTGCTAGGACCCCTGTAAAGTAGTTACACATAAGCTTTTGTTTCACGCTCCATTTCCTGGTGAGTCCAGGTTGAATGCTTCAAGAGAAAGCTTCTAGTAGACCTGTTGTCAATTGTCAAATAAATCAGTGACTAGACTGTCACAATGATGATAGTCTGAGTCATCATCTTGTTATTTTCTGGCTTAAAATCCTACTTTTCAATAAAACTGATGATTTTTAAAGCAAAAATGTAACTCTGGCATGTCATTTGTAGGGACATAGCTTTTTGTTTTATGTCAAATTTCTTTTTCTTGTGAAATCAGAGACAAAAACATTAAACAGATGACAAGATTCATTCACTCTAAATCTTAAACTATAATGAGAAAGTAATACCATCTCTTCTAAGAAATACTCTGTTTCTCCCTAACCCTTATTCGTTACAAACCTCACTATCACAATGGCAAAGGTTGAAAACAGATGATGTGTTCCTGATTTTACCTTTAAAAATGAAAACACCAAATCCTGGAGAAATTGAAGTGCTTATCCCAATATTCCAAGCTCATTTGTGGCAAATATTTAAGTCATGACTATATTTCTAAAGGTGGAGTAATTATGTTTCAGGTAATTTTAATTGTAGGTTCATGCAAGTGTCTGGGATTTTTCAATGAGGCCTCATGAGAGCCATTCAAATACTATATTTCTATAATTCTATGTAATCATTGTATCCAATGAATTAATTATGCCACATGATATTTTCCCAGTGCAATGCAGATGGCTTTGCCATATAATTTTAGGTTCTAGTTAGAGATGATTCACTGGCATTTTAA
This sequence comes from Dolichotis patagonum, assembly GCA_004027295.1. Classification (NCBI taxonomy): domain Eukaryota; kingdom Metazoa; phylum Chordata; class Mammalia; order Rodentia; family Caviidae; genus Dolichotis; species Dolichotis patagonum. The sequence continues at coordinate 14,855 of PVJX010017323.1, forward strand.
AAGCACTATTGCAACTGTTCCCCAAAACAAATTCAAAGAGGGTGATTAAAACTGCTGCATATTTTAAAAAATCACTTTGCTAATCACAAACCCCCGTCTACACCTAAAAGGATCCATTTGGAGCAGAATTTTGGCACATTGGGTCAGGGACTTTAGAAACAGATCTACAATGGGAATGCCTGTGTTTCAGGGTCTTACATCATGTCTCGAACTTTGTGCCTGTGAGGCTCAGAGCTAAACAATAGAAACCACTGTTCAAAGTTGCTGGAGATTATGAATCAGAACATCTAGAAAGCATGTGGCACAATGCAATCCTCTATTAAATAGTTGATGCTTGAATTCGCTCCACTGTTTCTCTGACAGACAACTAACGCCTCCCTTATTCCACTTTCTAGCCGAATTAAAAACTGAACCTGCTGTCCAAATTGAAATTGACGTCTCTTACATGCTAAGCATTGCTTGTGGCTATAGTATTATATGTGGTATTCAATCTACCCACCAAATACTTACTGAACGCAATGCACATTGAGACAGTAGAGATATAGAAATTATATAAACCTCATCTCATTCTATAAGATACTTGAGATTTAACGATCTAAATAACATAAATATCTCCTTCAAAGCATTGACAATAAGTAAGAGAGAACCAAATAGAAACTTGTACTTACAGTAAACATCATACACATAGAAAGAAACTGCCTATCTGGCTGATTATGGATGGTTTTTCAGAGATGAAATGCCAGATTGAATAATGGACTATTGGTGGGGATGACATAGATTACAAAGGAGGAAACAACCTGCCATACGGAGCAAAATATGCAAACCAGAGAGCACAGGACACTGTCAAGGAATGGTAACCACATGAGCAAGTCTGGCACAAGGTGCCTAATGAGAAGTTGTGGTTGATGATGCTGGGCAAACAAGCAAAGTCGAGCCATAGGATGTCTTGTTAGAAGCTTAGACTTCATCTTAAAATCTATGGTAAGTAGCCAGGAGGCTTTCAATAGGATAGTGATGTGCTGAGATTAATCAGCTAGTCAGGTTAATCTTTGTAGCATTTTTCTAAACTGAATTATAACTTCCATAAATCTCCCCACAAAATCCTGCTGCTCAGTGAAATAAATGAAAAATTCCCATATCATAGAGCTAAAAGAGAAGTTCATTAAATCTCTCATACACATCAGAGTAAATTTCCTCTTATTTCAGACAGGAAGGAGGTCTGAGTTATTAAATAATTGTAAAGTCAGCACTTTTCACAGATGGTGATATCTTTTTCGATTGTCCTGCATCTATTTCCTGTCCAGTGTCTTATAAACACTATTTACTCTCAACCAAATCGCTGCTCTCCATTCTGTTGTACATTTATCTGATCTTTTCATTCTCTGTCATCCAGATAGAAGAAGTTTTACTGTCATCCTCAGTGCTAGAACTAGATACATACTATTCACTTGTTGGAAAAATGACTTGGTTGGTCTAGGTTATTATTCCAAAATGAATTCAAACACTGCTAAATGCTGTTGTATAATACAACTTAAAGCTAATCATTGGAGAAACAGAGAAAAACCCAACACAATGAGGAATTTGTTGTTTTGCTGTACCTTGCTTACATTTAGATGTCAAGGAACAGAAATAAAGAATTTTGGTTCAGGATGCACTTCCATAATTGGTTCATGTGTAACTGTTTGACAAACAGAATGCAATTAGTACCAACACAGACTCTACATTGATCATACTTTTAAATATATACATGCATAATTTTATATATATATATATATATATATATATATATATAACCTCACTCACCTCCTACACCTGAGGTATCTTTATCCCAAATGTTGTGCTACTTTCAACTTTAAAATATTGTATGCAGGCCAGGGATTTAGCTCAGTGGCACAAGTGCCTGCTTGGCAAGCGTGATCATGAATTGGATCCCTGGTATAGAAAACAAAAACAATAAAAAAATAAATAAAATGTCATATGCAAACATGTATATATTTAGGTATATTCCTAGGAGATACAAAATTTTAAATTTCAACAGTATATGCTTTCAGGTGTAATCTTTTCAGAATTTTAGCCAAACTTTTGTTAAGCTACTTATATGTGCATGCATTCATTATCGATTCATCCTGATTAGTATATGATGTGATTTCATTAGGTAAGTATTATATACTTCTTTTCCAGTAGATGGCCATTTGGTTTTCCAGTTCTGATATGAACACAGATGAATACTTCCTCATGTGACTCCTGATGTACGTCGAGTTCCATTCTGAAATAAGAACACAGAGGTAGAATTGGTGGATGGTAGAGAATATAAGTTTTCTATGAAGGTAAATGGATTCAATTTAAAGGACTACATTTTATTCTTAGATTTTGTTTTATTGATAATAATGCCTCTTTTATATAAATTACCTTAATTATAAAACACAATAACTGATTATGTATTTTTATTTGTTTTATTACTTCATGTTTGTGGTATATAATGTTTGAATTTCTTGTGTGGAGTTGGCATGTGTACATAACACATTTTAATTCCTTTATCTTCATTCCCTTTTCATCCCCTCCATTCTCCCTCTCTCTATCTCTTCATTCCCTCCACATTTGAGAAAGATGTTTCCCTATTTCTTATTATTCATCTTTTATTTAGGTCTTTATAATTTGGGTTTCTCATGTAAGAGAAACCAAGCATTATTTAAGCTTGTATGTCTGATTTGTTTCACTCAACATTATGGTCACTCAACAAATGACTTGTTTTTCTTTCTTTATGGCAGAGTACAATTTCATTGTGTGTATATACCACATTTTCTTTAGCTGGTCTTCTGCTGATGATTTAAAAGTTACTTCCAAGATTTATGAATTTTGCTGCTAAAACATGAATATGCACATATGATGACTTTAACCTGGATACCTAGATGGGAAATAGCTGACTCAAATGGACTTTCTAGGTTTTGAAGAACCTCCATACTGATTTCCATAGTGGTTGTACTAGTTCACATCCCTACCAGCAATGTAGAAAACTTCCTTTCCCCAGAAATCTTGCCAATATTTCTTATTATTTGATTTTCTTATAATGGTCATTCTTTTGGGGGTGAGATGAAATCTCAGTGTTGTTTTAATGCCCACTCTAAAGAAAATTACTGTCTTTAAAATTCATTCTGTGACTTTATAGATTTTGGAGAACTCAAGATTAATCCATATAAGAAAAAGGCTAAATTTCATTCACCTATATGAAGAAATTATTATACCTTTTATCTTACTTGACTGTCATCAGGATTAATGAGATAAAGAATACAAAGGCTGTTGTGCAGTAATTAATCGACCACAACCCTCTGAGTGCATTGCTTTTGGTGATAGCTTCTAAATGTGTGGCTTTGTGCAACAGGTTTTGCTGTGTTTACTGCAATGTTCAGATGACTTTTGAAAGTGACAGCCCAAAGGAGTAGACCTTCTGGGATGTGTTTATTCCTTGCCCTTCTCTGTTGTCACAGACATGTACATTTCTCAGGAAGCAGAGTACACTCTTGCTGGCTGTGCTGCTCCTCATTTGGACATAATTCTGTTCTATTTCCTTTGACAATTTTGAGGAAGCAAGGCTGCAGTAAGGAGGATATCCTGGAATTGAATTCCACTGACCCTGTGTCTTTGTTCTTCTTCAAAACTCCCTGACATTACAAACACAAAACTAGAAAAACAAAGAGAAAGAGCTGAGAAATCTGAAGAAATGATAACAAAGGCAATACTCCCAGTTTATTATAAGAAAAATGAACTTTAGCAACCATCCCAAGAGCTATCTCTCATGGGAAGCTCTGTGGTAGATTTTCTTGACTGGACAATGGAATCTAATTGGTGCTAAGATGAATTTATCTTCATCTAGAATATTATGACTTTTGCTAGTGGATTTCATAAGGCATCAGACTTCATTCACAGGACAAATGTATCAATTTTATACCCCATTATTTAAATAATATTTAAACAAACTAGTTACTATATCATAAACTTTAATGGGTGTTATGATTTGTTTATATAGAAAGGAAGGACTTCTGCAGCTTAAAAGGTAGTTTGTTCTTTGCAAATGGAACTCATCAGAGATTCATGGAGATAATGGGGTCTTAGTGCTGGGAAGGAAAAGGACACTGATACAGTCAGTAAAAGTGTCTCAGAGGAAAATCTATTTACTTCAAAAGCTAACATATGCTTTGTTTTTACCACAGGCAAAATACTGTGCTGGGTGGATATGGAAGATACAAACATGAATAGGATATTCTGCTCCCTCATGAACTACTGACTCATGGGAGAGTTAGACAATTTAGTGGACAACTACAGTACAAGTGTTAATTTCTATCAAAACATCATGGAAAGCACAAGAGGGCACAGAAGACTGACACCAAACTAACCCAGGATTGTTGGACACCCATAATATATAGTACAAGATATCATTTAGATGAGACCTTGACGCATACCTGGAATATTTGAACTTAGAGAAGGAATTTCTGAGACAGGAAGCTGTGAAACTAAGAAAACTCAAGATTATAACCTCAGATCAAGATCAATGACTGTTTCGCAGGTTCTGAAACTCAGCACTACTTTTCTGCTCATTTTCTTCCTGCATTTCCCTTGAGACATTCAGATTAAAAACATCGGATGATACCCATGTAGGACACAGCACCTGGCGCAAAGACACTGGTCAGTAAATAGTGAATGTCATTGTGATGTTAATGTATGTCCTGGATCTGTGCCTGAGAGAAGTTCCAGGGAATCCAGTCCTGTAGGATTTTAGATACAAATTACCATGATTTCTGTGGAAGGCTTTTATTTGCTTTAAGAGATGTCACTCAAGGATACGACATTGTTGGCTATAAATTGTGTTAGGCTTGGAAGGAAAGAAAGGATAATTTGCTGCAAAACTGGCAATTCTAGGTAGATAAATACCTACTTGAAGGTATTGCAACTAGATGGTAAGCTGAACAGAAAAGAACCTATGTCACATGGTGATGGCAGTGATGAAGGGTAAAAGTACTGAAGTTGAAAATGTTGAAGACAATGATGATGACTTTGATGGTGATGATAACGATGGTGATGATGACAGCTTGTCTTTACTGAAGTTACTAATTGGCAAGCATTGTACTGAGACAGTTATAATTATCATCTCATTTGATCTTTAGCAAAAACCTGTAAGGTTGGTATTCTTGTAATTATTATTACAGATATGCAAAGTAAAAAACTGAAGAACAAAGAAATAAAAAAAAACTGGGCTTGGGCATATCTAACCACAGTTTGATACTATGATATTATGATATTAATACCAACCATCTTTTGAGTGTATGGTAAGTTGGAGTCAGGCAAATAATGAAATATTACCATGATATCTACTTTTTAGATAGGGAAATTAAGTTCAAGGGAGGTTAAGTGGCATATCACAAGGCACAAGGCATTAAATTACATAATTAAAAATTATTCCAGATCTGCAGACTCCAAGGCTGATTCTGCTTCCATTGCTTCACCCAGCTTGAATCTACAGTAAGTCTTCAGAGACTGAGCAAAGTTAAATAACAATGCTCAGAATTCCTATGTTTCAACCCTAGGTATTTAAAATATTTTTATAAATACACTCACAGTTTCTACTTGTATAAAAAGATAGACTTTGCAAATCCCATCCTGGCTGAGCTGTCATCAGATGCAGATCTTTCTTATTCTGCCCAGGTCAGAATATCTGCAAATTGGCCTCACTTAGAATAAACATCTCAGACAAAGGCTTTGTAACTCTCAGTGATGATGCTCTTAGGCATGTTTTTATTTCTCTTCCTTTACATCATGTATTTTATTTATGTAGGGTAATCATTAGATAACATTCACTTACTCTCTTGAGAGCCCGTCTCCTACTGTTGACTTAATCACAAGTATTGAGCTTTAGAGCCAAGATGAGAAAACTCAGCCATGCAAGCCATCTCCTAAAGGCCAGATTTTCAAGTGTTTCAAGTTAATTGCAAGTAGCAGAGAAGACAATATGCATGATAAAAAAGATTTCCATTTTCCATTTCTCAGAGAAGGCAGACATATTTTCAAGTCCATAAGAAAGTGTGACTCAAAAATGTGAAGTTAAACCACTCTCTGCCTAAACCTGAAAACTGTAAGCTCCAATCTACAATCATAATTGAAATCAAAATTAATTTCTACTTTCCTCAGCTGTGCTCTGTGGGCATAGGTTTGACCCTGTAGCCCCATTTTAGTACAGGCTAATATATTTTAATTATGCTGCAGTTCATTATGCTGTGTATTTATGTGTACACACACCTACTCAGTGGTACAGCTAAAGCTGTGTCTCATTCTCTTGTGAACAAGTTGAGGGTTACAAAAAGGGTTTTATTACTCTTTAATCATTAGATGAAAATTTAACCTAGTGAATATTCCAGAAATATTTACTAAGTCTATATAACCAAGAAGTGACATAATTCTCATGTCAAAATAGACGTTTTTAGATTTCCATTAAGCTTGCAGCATAGAAAAGTTCCTTAATTCTAATGCTCCCTGATGTCTTTGCTTCAATATTTACTAAGCATTCCCTGCACAGTGATCAAGCTCTGCTATGAGTCAAGTCTATTATAAAGGTAGAGCTGCTCCTTGAAGGGGCTGACAGTCTTTCACGGAAAAGAATCCATTAACTGGTAAACCTTAGAAACAGAGACAGCTGTGCTAGAGATATATGAGGTTGTCATCCAGCATGAGTCATGCAGTATGAGTCAGAAGCACTTCAAAGAAATAGAAGATCAAGGAAGAGGAAGGTTATCCCCAGTGCCTCCCCCCAAACACCTAGAGGATCAAACCATCCCAAGACACAATAGCAAGCATTTACTGTGTCCTAGGCAAAGGATGGTGGAAAAAGAAGTTGGGATCAGATTCTCAAGGTTTGAATACCATTAGAAGAGTATCTTATAATCAGTGAGTAATAACTTTAAAAAAACTGGCATCAGATATTTACTGTCCTCTATAATGACAGTCAGGATGTTATAAAAACCCTAAGACAACATTCCACGGCCTTCCTTTATCGTCAGGAAAACATGGCGATTGTATGAGTGTGATCTTATTTTAGTTGTAATTGTGGATATGCTATCAAAAAATTAAGCATTTTCAACTTTCCACGCTTTTACTTTTTATAATAACAATATGATTTGGGCCAGCCTTATTGCTTCTCTTCTCTAAACTATTATCTAACAACATCAAGGTAAAACTATGGTTCTGGGTGGTTTATGTTTGAGAAGTGTGTCTAGTAATAAAGTCATATGGTAATTTAGATACTTTGAGGCCTTGATAAAAACAAGCAATTACCACCCATCCCATCCCCAAATTAGAGAAATGTAAAGCCACTTACTTTTTTTTTTTTTTGGTATTGAGGATTGAACTTATAACCTCATGTTTGCCAGGCAGGTGCTTAAGACACTGAGCTAAATCCCCAGCCTGTAAGCCACTTACATGATGAGTTCTTGCTCTCTTGCTAAGAACTTGGAAGCTTTATGTATTTTTTAAATTTTCTATTTGCAGCATGTTTAGATTTTACAGACCTCCCTTGACCAGATTACCTTTAGAGAAATGTTTGCCACAGAATGCATCCTGTTTTGTTGTTGTTGTTTCAAATTGATCTCCCTACCTTGGTAAAAAGCCACCAGTCTAGTAATTAGGAACTGCTGTGCTCACTTGTTTTTAGCTGAAGTCCCATACTGAGAAAATTGCATTTTACTTGGCTTGAGTTCTATTCTTCAGTGATACTCAAGTTAAGAAGCAGGTGTGCCTGATAGCATTTAACACCTTCAGTGGATAAAGTACTGCATTCACATAGCCCATATAAACTGAGCTCTAGCAAATGCAGGATCATTAATTTTCATTTTCTGTCTTCCTCACTTTCAGTGGGGCAGTGATCTAAATATTTGTGATTTCTTGGCTGCACTACTCTACCAGCCTTCTAAATGGCCTCCCTAACCCAGCTCAAATGCTTTTCCAGACAACTTTGTCAGTACCACAGGAGTGATTCTCTAACAGACAGAATCTTAATACATTTCTCTCACAAAGTCTTTCATAGACAATCCTGTTTTTACTAAGTTAAACTAGGTCTGTGTAGGCCTGTAATTCCAGTACTCTCAGAGGCCGAGGCAGGATTACAAGTTTGAACCCAGCCTGGATGATGTACTGTCATAATGCCTTAGAAAGACTTTGTTTAAAAAAATAAAAGAATACAAGAGGGCTGGTGATGTAAATAATGCAGAGGCCTTCGGTTCGATCCCCAGTGCAGTACAATGCCCAAAAAGGAGATCCAAAAGAAAAAATTAATCAGTCTAACTTTTAACTTTCTCAGCTGTTACACCTTTCCACACTAAGTCTCTGCTAACCTGCACTATCATCTGTATCTCTGCCATGACTTTGCATAGGTTGCTCTCTAAAATATGTTGCTACCTAAAATGTCCTTCAACTCCTACTTATATATCTCTACACCTATAGACAGCATACACTACTTTAAGAAATGAATTGTTTCATATATATTATATTCATGATAGCTCCTTGAGGCTATAGATAAATGCTATTTACTTTTGTTATCTGTTATTTCCTAAAAAACGTTCAGTAACTATGTCGTGACTGAACAAATATACATATGCATAAAGAGTAAACAAATAAATTCCTCCGGCCATCTTCTACTCTCAACCCATTTTAAAGGAAATCCTCTGTAATGTAAGACATGAAATATTCTCAATAAAACAAATCTACATCTTAACAAATAATAGTACCTTGATCAAAAGACCACATCGCCTTCAACACATAGGAAGAGTCATAAGCCGATCCTTAGTGCAAGGGCTTTCATTCACTTAATGTGATAGCATCTTCAGGGGAAAAGTCTCTCTGGACCAAGATCTCTGTCCTGTGATTTTACAAATGAAAAGATTTTTCTAATTCCTAAAACAACCAAAGTAAACTACTCTAGTAGTTTCATGAAATATTTTTTAAACTATGATGTTTGTGAAAAAAATTTTCCAGAAGTAAATCAAATTTTGCTTAAAATTTAGAAGCCCTTATATTATAAAGAGACATTTAAAGTGATATAATTATGTATATAAATATATATAACCAAAGCATACAACAAATATATCCTGATAGTAGATAATTATGGTTCCAGATTACCAATTATTAACTCACTCTCAAAGAGAGACAAGACCTTTTACTTACTAACTTCTTAGTTTTTCTGTCTATATCATGGGCTTTTATAAGTCTGAAATATGTCTAAGAGTCTACATGACTCTCTGCTGTCTTTATGCCTCTATTATATAAAGTTCCCAGCCTTTATCAGTGATTTTTTTGAAACAAGAAGAGATCAGAATAAGTAAACAGCATAAAACAAACTTAGCTTCTCATAGGAATTAGTTAATATTTTGCCTTGTTTTGTTTTAAGTAGACGAAACATGGGACATAATCGTATTTGTTGGGATTCTCGGGTTAACTTTTGCCTGAAAGTATTTTTATCGAAATTTGTTGTATAGGTCTTTGCAGGCAAAGGGCAGGCCTAGCTCTCCTGAGCAGCCCCGGCTCTCAGCTGCCAGTCCTGCGATGTTCTCAGTCCAGAACCTGTATAGGTCTTTGAATTCAACAAAAATTGGAATAAGAAAGATCAGAAAGAACCAGAAGAACTCTGGGGTTTCGATAATAAAATGAAGTATCTTTTTAGGACTATACCACAGAGATGGCTAGTTTCCATTAATGACAAGATACTATGCTGTGTTTTCAGATTTCAAGGTCTGGAGACATTTTTTTGATCAGCCTCAACTGGGCCACCTCCATATCAGCATGGTATATGCTAGTAGTGAGGTGCACTTTGACAGGCTCACTATAATGTATTTAATAGTAAAGATATAATTATCCAAGATAAAATCAGATACTTTTAGTTGAAGAAATGAGCATAGAAAGTCACCAAGTAGAAAGAAGATTCTAAGAAAGGCTTCAGGAGATCAAGAATACACTTGGAAAAATGAACAAAGAAAAGATGTGGGCACTCCAGTGCTTAGAGTTCAAATGCAAAGATTTTGATAGTAACAGGATTTGCCACTGACTTAGTAGTTGTTATATAGAAAATATTTTTATTTCCCAGAGGATTGTTTTTAGAATAAGTAAGGTATTCTGCACAAATTAATGTCTAGTTGAAAATATTCACTTAGTTGTATTTAACATTCTTATCACTAGTATAGAATAAACGTGGTCAGGGTATTTGGAGACAACAATGCAAACACATCCTGACTTGCTCCTGGAGGGCTCTGAATGGCACTGTGAAGACACAGCTGAGAGATAATCAGGATGCAGCCCCAGGATGTGTGCATGTTTCTGGGTATCTGATAGTAAAAGTCACTATCCTAAATTAATCTTAGCATTGCCTACTGCTGGGACCTCATTGCAGCACCCTCCTCCTTCCATTATCTTTTTGCCCTAAGTTGCAGCACTTAAATAATAGGACATAAAGAGAAAATTATGATGCATGTTTGAAATATGAAATAAAGCTATCCACTCTCATTGTTCTCACTTGATCCTCATCAAATTCAACCTATTATAATTAGTGATATTTTATACATATAAGGTATGTGCTAGGCCAGAGCTATAGGCACAGGTACAGATAAAAAGTGGATATATTGTAGAAAATTAAGCAGTAGTGAAGCCAATTAAAGATGCTGTATTTTTTATTATCACCGCATACTGGCAATTCGAGCAATACTGTTGATAAATTTGCCGTCTCACCATGTAGAAAATTCCCTCTCCTCTGAGATACTTCATGTTATAGAGTAAAAACTGGTGGACAACTTAACGCCAGCAGAGTTGAATCACCATGCTGCTGAGCATAGATGTTCCACCTGAGAAAGGTTGCCAGCATAAATGGAGACCTGGAGAAAGAGAAGGAAGTGCATTGATGCGTTAACGCATTGAGGCGCTGTGGGTTTTTCCTATGTGTTGCTGTTTGAGCCGTTGGTTCTCCTGGAGAAGTTCTGATCCTCACATTGAGCATTGCTTCCTGGCTTCAGAGGGGAAGACGTGTTCTGCTTGGTCTCCAGGATGATCTCGTCACACTGTCTTCCTGACATGTACTCAACTGTGCTTGTCATCGCAGGAGCTCAGGGCCTCCTCTGAGGATGGCTGTGGTGCTTTTCAGGACAGCCCTGGTCTTTATTGTGTGACTTCTCTGCTCCAGCATAGAACCCTCAACCTACCAGCACAGCTCCTTCACCCTGCTAGCATAGACTTTCTAGCTTCCACTGTTGACCTTTGGACCTTCCCAGCACTGATCTGTAAGAGACTGGCGTGAGTCCTTCTTGTGGGCTCTAGACCTCCAAAGTGATTCATCCAGTTCAGGTTTTTTACTTTAAGTAAGATGTTAATTCAAAGCACAGAATCAATGAAATTAATCCTTGGGTTCGTCATCTAAAAAAGCTGGAATAATAATCACCTGTTAAACTGAGAACTGTCATGTAGATTAGAAATAAAATCCCTGGAACAATGCTTCCTTTTAAGCTATTATTAGTCATTATTAATTCAATAGATATATAATAGAATTATATGTCAGATTAACCAGTGCGGAAGAGAATAAATAGGGCATGGCTCTTGTCCCAAAAGACATCACCAAAATCATACATACCATGAGAGGGTCTAGATTCCCTGGGATCTATGGAAAGATCCAGGGAAAATCATATAGAGGCACGCACGGTGGTAATGTAGAATTATACTGTGAAGGGGAGCATTCAGTTTTCTAAGAAAAGAGTATAGATATAATACAGTCATGAAAACACATCACTTCATGGAGAAGCCAAGTTAATTGTTCAAAAGTTAGAAGTTGATATTTTTATGGTTGCATCTAAATGTGCCCCTCCAAAACCACATTCACTTTTTCATGGGGCTTTTTTAGAGCCTTGTGAATGACCAATACTAGAATTGAGGGTGCTGGCATTAAGAGTGGATGATTGCTGGATCAGTCCACTGATTGGATTGGTACCACTCGAATCCCAGCAGTCAGCGTAAGATAAAAGGAGTAGAAAGAGGTGTGTTTGACTCCTCCTTTTTTGTTGCTTTGGGTATCTTTTGCTGCCCAAACAGTTATCACTCTGCCTGCCACCCTGCATTAGAACCAGCCAATTATGGACTAAAACATCTGCAAATCATGAGCTAAATAAACCTTTCCTCCTTTAAACTTGTGTGTTAGGTATTTTGTCACATCAATGAGAGAAAAGTAACTAAGAATATCACAAAAGTTTTGTAAAGAATATAACAAATTACAAAACTATCAATGTAACTCTAATATGAAGAAACATGGCCATAAAATAAAAACTGGAACAGAGTTTTTAAATCATTAAGATTGATCATCTGCAGGTGTTTTAACTTTTATTTTATTCCTTATATATATATATATATATTTGTGTCATATTTTTCCTATATGAATGGTTATAAAACCATTCCACAAAACAAAAGACATGGCTATAAATTTATAATTTTTTTAAAGATGAGCAAATCAATTCAAACTACAATTTGAGGAAGAAAGTTATTTTGAAATTCTGTTCCTGGTGTTGCAGAAAAAAAGGCTACATTTGTTAGAAACAATATTTTATTTACTAGGCCCTGAAGCAAAGAACAGTTCCAGCCAATAAACTTTGAAGAATATTTTACTCTTTGGACCGCTATCAAGTGAGATGTGACTCCTGTGATTTGAGTTCACAGAAAGTAACACTGAAGGTTACTCTGCAGAAAAGAGTAAAAGGAAGCTGCAGAGAGCTGTGTCTAGTTTGCTAAAACTTTAGACTGTGTTTTAAATACTCAATGCCATTCCTTTACAAGAAATAACAAATCATTGATTTTAAAGTAGGCTTTTTCCTATTTCTAATCCTTCCCTGAAGGACACTTTGTTTTCTCTATATAAGAGTCTTTTCACATATCAAGGTCTTTTTCTCTCTTAGTTATTACCAGAAGACTAGATTGATTAAGCAATGTCAACAACTGCTCACCCTGGCTCAGTTTCCCCCTAGCATTGAGCATGCATCTTTATCAAACCTCTCATCATGCTGTCTATAAATTGTCTACTTAGTTATATTTATCCCTTAGTGGATCATCGTATCTGTAAGGCAGAGCCCAACATAAATTTTCAGTTCACGTTCTTGACCACTAATTTCATTGTCCACCATTTGACTTGCAAATTTCTGTCCACTTCCTCCAAATGTGAGGATTCCTCCTCAGTCCCTTTCATCAAATATTCTTCTGTGTATTAAGTGTCAGATTTCTTTCCATCTTCTCTTCTAAGTACTCTCCCTGAGTGAATTCATCTCCTCTCCATGTCCTCATGCACAGGAAGAGGAGAATAACCACATTCCATTTTTGCAGGCTAGATGTCACTGGTGAAATCTAGGCCTACCCTGCAAGTCCTCACCATCTTTACTTAGATATCCTACAAGCATTCACCTTTACCATAAACAATCTGAACTCTTTTTCATGAGTGTTGTTGCTAAGTAAGCCTCATTGTTTTTCAACTTATTTTCCATGTTAGAGTTATGATCAATTTCTCTCCTTTCCTTTCATCTCTATTACATTTGTTTTAACGTCAAACCTTTATCAACTATTGTGTGAACTACGGAAATAACCTAGGAACTCCCCCATTAAATATTGTATCTAAATTGTTACTAAATTGATCTTAGGGCACAGTTGTCATTATGTGACTCTCCCATCTCGTTTCTTATCATTACGTGTACAGGAAGCCCCATAAGGCATGGGTTACCTTCTCACTAAAACAAATTCTGATATGGAATTCAGCATACAGGACATTTAGTGAGAAATGTCTTCGAGGAATATACTCATTAAGGAAAAGAGAAGGATCTTGATTGCCCCTCAGAATTTGATTCAGAGTGCCTAGAAATCCAGGAACTTGACCCCCTACAGCCAAAAAAGAAGAAATTCTGGTTACTGCTCCAGCTGGCAGCAGATCTTGGCATCACCCGTCTGGCACAGGTTTTAGGTGCGTGCAGAGTCCAAGAGTGGTGGGGATAAGCAGACTTCCACCCTAACTTCAGAAGGCCTGGGAGGCCGGAAAGTGTGTCCCTGAGAGGGAAATGTGTCAAGACGTGATGGTGAAGCCATGGAGACCCCAAAAGTTTAGAAAAGCAAAGGACATGAATCATCTAAGAAAACCTGTAAGAAGTCAACAAAACCAGCTCAAACAAGAAGCCATGGGAGCTGTAACTACCAGAGGTGCCATAGAGGGAAATCACCCAAGTCCTTTGGAACTCACAACTTGTCACAGGTTGCCGTAATTGCTCCACAAGAAATTACAAGATTTAATGTTTGTCCTGCTGGATTTTGGACTTGCTTTTTTCCTAATCCTTTGTATTCCCCTGTTTGTAACTTTTGGAATGTAAATGTTTATCTTGTGCCATTTTATGTTGAAAGTGTTCAACTTCGTTTTCATTTGTACGTGGGCTTACAGCAGAGTTTGCCTTACACCTTGGAGAAGACTTGGGACTTGGACTTTTCAACAACACTGAAATTGTTAGAACTTTGGCAACTTTAGAAGATGGGCCAAATGACTTTTGCATAAAGGGATGTGCATGAGTCTTTGGAGGCCCAGGGGCAAAATTTTATATAATATTGATTGACCTAACACTGGTTCTTAAGGATTGTTAAACTTGTGTTATAGTGTTCCAGTTGTGAAATGATAAGAAAAATCATGTCTTTGTATCTGGAGACCAGTGTAAAGAAATGTGTCTGAGTGCCAAGTCGACAATGGATGAATTGTAATGCTTGATACATTGTGTAAACTTAAGAAGTTTAACTAAGTGAATCTGTATGTGGCCAGTTTCCTCACTTCACAAAATCCTGAGCCCTTGCAAGAAGAGAGCATAGAGATAGTGTGGGTTTAAAGGACACATTCTGGGGTGGAGAGCCTGCATGCAATGGAAGAGAAGAAAAGAGGCTTGCTCTGCTCCCTCCTCTTTGCTCTTACTGCTTTTGCTGCCTTCTGCTGCTTTAAAGTGTTGCCCCTGTGCCATGCCACCCTGCCTCAGAGCCAGCTGATTATGGACTGAACATCTAGGAACTAAATAAACCTTTTTTTCTTAACTTTACATGTCAGATTTTTTTGTCCCATCATCAAGAGAAAAGTAACTAAAACATATGGGGAAAGTAGAGAAAATAGATACATCTGGAAGAAGGAAGAGAAATGGGAGTCAATTTCTGCAGGTCAGCCTCTATATTTAACTTGCTCAACTGTTCCTTTCCAATTCACAAGTTCCCAGGAGTCATAAGATGAGCCTCACTGAAACCATTTCGTATTTTCTTGGTGGAATTCAGTTAGTGAGTGTCCACTCATCCACATTTCTTTAGATGAAAAGTAAGAAGGAAAGAGTTAGAGCACTGAAGAGAGAAAAGCCTTCGTCCCAGAATGAGGACTAAAAGCCAGCACCTCTGTTTGTAAAGCTTGATCATGGACATGTCTTCCTAGTAGCTTTCATAGCACAATGATCTCACAAGTCTTTCCTGGGTCAGGAATGAAGTAAGTACCAAAGGAATTGTTCCTGTGAGTTGTTTTAATGAGTTAGATCACACTGACCCAACATCTCCTACTAACAACCTTAGGAAATAACTGAGAAGAGGATTTGCATTTGACCTAATGAAAATCTACTTGGTAATGAGAAAATTAACAATTTCCTAAGCAGTCATCATCCTAAATTTGTATTAGGAGCTATTCTAATATGGATCATTCTGATAGGGAAAAAAAGCATGCTATACAAAAATTTTTAAGGGTATATAATTGAAAATTTTAGATTATAAAATTCAATAAATTATGTCATTTCTGTTATTCAGGCAGAAGTTGAAGATTTAAATGATGAAATGTGCCCAAATTAAATTCAAACTGCACTAAACTACTTTCAGCATAGAGATATGTCCCCAAGAATATCAGAGAGTTTCCCTTATTATTCTTGAAAATTTTCTTTTTTTAATTCTAAAAAGAAAAACAATAACAAAAGACTTATTGAAAATGCAATTGCCACTAGTTGGTTTTGGATCGGTTATTAGCCAATGAAGTTTTCTTCCTCAATCTAGACACTGAAACTTATTGCTATTTCTGTTCCTTCACCTCAAATACTCGCTCACTTTCTCATTTGCATATTGTCTCCTCCCCCAAAATGTTGCACCAAATTAAATATATGTACATATGTATATATTCTCAGTATATATATATATATATATATCCTCAGGTATAAATATATAAAAATATACATATATTCAGTTATAAATATATAACCCTCAGCTAACAAGAGTGAAAAATAATTTCTTACAGAATCCAAAATTTAAACAGTTCTACTAATATGTATTATTTGTGATGTACTTATGAATAAGCAGTAGATTCAGATAAACCATGAAAATATTTTAACAAGAACAACTATAAAATGGCTTTCTTTCTAGTTCCCTGTAAAATACAAAAATAAACAAGAGTATCTACTTCTTGACCAAGGTCTAATCCTTTCATCTCAAAAGCAAAACAAAGTAAAACAATTTACTTTTGTAGTTCAAACAGCCTTCAAGGAAATCAGTGAAAGAAAACATCGGAGCTGTTTGCAGCAACGACTTGATATTCAATAAAAGACTACTACCTGAAAATTTTCAAAGATCACATAATTATCCCTGAAAAGACACTTTCTTCTCACATCTAAGAAATGCCTCTGTGTCAATGTCCCAACTGTCATGGAAAATAATTATAACTTATATGTAGGATTCTTTCTTATATGTATTTATTCTTTCAATAAATATGAAGTTTATTCATTAGATTTTCCTTTCCGTGTGTTATCTTTACTAATGCAAAAAGGTATCCTCCAATGCACCTCATTTATTCAAAATCTTTTTTAAGGAAGTAGAGCAGTTATACTCATATGTAAGTCAAACACTGTCTGTCATTTTCCTGTACTTTGAACAATTTCAGGTGGCTCTTCAATCCCAGTAATGACTCCCCTGTTGGGTCCTAAAACAGACCTGTCCAATTACTAGATCAAGACATGTACTTTTTCCCAATGCTTTAGCTAACTCCTTCCAGAATTTGCTGAATAGCAGCTGCAGGATTCCAGGTATAATATTGCAACCATCTCAAGGTTCAGGCTAAAGTAGCTTCAAATGTCTCTCCACTCACACCCCTGGATGCGATAATATAGTAAGATTTAAAACTATTTTCCCCATCACAAATAAATACAAGCCTAGTAATACTAACTGGATAAATTTTCAGCCTCCTAAGATCTTAATTCTGGTGATACCAAATGATTTAGTTAAGGAGGAGCAGAGCTGAAAATTCATTCTGAGTGATAGACAATCTGGGATGGGTTTCTATGATTGCAAGGGTCCTGGGAGAGGGAAGAACCCTGGACAGAAGAGAAAAGGGTATGCAAACAAAATTACGTGTTTGTTGAAACATTAAGTTGTGGCTTTCAGGATGTTATTATTTAATATTTTTATTATATTTGCGGAGAAAATACTAGGTTCCTAGAGGCAAATGAGTGGGACAATTTCATAACCCCTAAATCAACCAATACCTAGCCTTACACAGCCCTGTGTGGTCTCAGTTGGTGCGACACCAGTTTCAGAGACCAGTGACTGAACAGATCTCACACTTTGTTCTTGTGTGTTTCCTGTAATAACTATAATAAAAGATATTTTATTCTCAGAAGACCACTTCATGGTAGCATCCTAGAAAAGCAATTTTCTTTAATCATTCTGAAGTCACTAAATATTTGTTTTATTATAATTTTTCAGTAATAAAATTTTAAGCAATAATATCTTCTGCTTGTGGTATGTGAAGCAAAATGGGTTCAATAATCTTTCCTTCTAATACATTTTAAATTGGGCTCCTTTCTTTAATCCACTTATTACGGTATCTCTACCAAAGTCTTAAGACTGTAAAACAAATACTTTGCAAAAGTCCCTTCAAAAATAAATTTAGTCAGAAATGATGCCATGGCACTAAGAAAATTAGTTCTTTAGGATGGATGAAAAGAAAGGGAATGAAAGGATGGTGATGGTAAATACTACATTTTCTAGTGGAAAATCACATGCACAGTCAGAAAGAAATAGAATGCTTTTAAAATGTGACAAGTGGCTTTATGCTTCTCATATTAGCCATTAACTGCTGAGACTCATTTGATATTATATACAAAAGACCAAAATTGAATGGTTGAATACTCTGCAGTTCCATGATGGGATTCCTATTTCTAGCATCTAGTGTAATTATGAATCATCCTTGATATACGAGATTTGGGGGGTATGCTTCCCCTGAATCAAACTTCAGTTGTTCAAGGCAGTAATAGGCTTATTTTAACAAATGCAGGTAGACATTGCAATTTACTGCATACAGAAAAGTTCTTGCTTTAACATTTGTGTGGTTCTCCTGAGTACAGTATGGAAACTCTTCCCAAAGTTAAAGGAGATGAAAGAAATGAAACACTCCAAATTCTCATGTTCAACTTCTTCCCAGCCTTCACCAGGTCTTAATCCTATTTTGTACGCAGCACCTCTCAAAGCCCTCAGCTTCCCGCCGCAGGTTTTTCTCACAAGTTGCATCCCTTCCTCTGGGAGGCCAGTCCCCTGGACCTCAAGCTACTTACCAACTTCTTCTACTATCCCAGAACATCTTGTGCTGGACAAGCCCTTTGTACCTGCACATTAGTTCAACCTCCCACCTAAACACCTAAACAATCAGCTAAACAACCCTTAAAACTCTATCTCATTCAAGAAGTCATCGCTCCATGAATAACCCAGCAGAAGTAGTTGTCTAGTTCTAAGGTTTAGTTTTAAAAGATCAATTATATGTTTGCAGGATGTTGGAATTTCAGTTTTCTGGTTTTAGTTTTCTGGTTTTAGTTAATAGTAAGCTGGGTAAATGTGGTGCACCTATCAAAACTCTCTTAGTCTTAGGCTGCATTAATTATAAAGACTCAAAGGAAACAACAGTCATTTAAGGAAGGATCTGTCATGTGTCAATCAGCATATAGCACCTGTAAATTCTGTTCACACCTGGGATGTTGAAAAAATCGAATGTATATGAACGGAGACAATAATTTATCTAGTGACTTGGAAAACATATTGAAATGACAGTAGAAACAGCTAGGGATATTAAAACCAGACTACTTTCCCACCCAGTCTATTTCCCGCTCTGTGAATATCATTCCTACAGCATGTATTCAGCCCCTATTATCTGTCACACTCTGCAGTAGGCTTGGGAGAAATAAAGTTATTTATTTAGGCCTAATATCTGATCCCTACCCCTCAGGATCTTGTTCACTGGTCCTTAAAATCCAAACACAGCAGAGTTAAAGAATAAAAGCTCTGTCCCAAATATGCCATTTGTTATAGGTGGCACTAAAGTACACTTGAGTTAATAGTGCTGTTTGAGTGAATATCATTGAATAGTGGGGAAAATATGGCTTTATAGACAAATATAAGTGAGTTAAAATTCTGAGCTTTTCTTCCTGTGAATTTTCTAAATAAAAGGGCTTATATTAGGTGGCTATAAGAATCACTCAAATAACATTGGTACTGCATGTAATAACTGATGGAACTGGGATTTAAACTCACATTATGAATTCAGAATCCAAGTAAGATAAAAAGCTCCATGTCAAACCCAAGCCAGACTTTTGCTTCAGCACTTGGCCAGGTTTCTACACACACAGTCCCATATACCAGAAACAAAGTTCCTTGTTTCTGAGAACAGTATCTGAGCATTTTTCCAGCTCACACTACACATATTTTTCCATGAGGAAATATTCTTCTGCACCCTGAGAATAATGACTAGGCTTGGTAGAGATTACCAGGAATCGAACTCATGACCTTGTGCTTACCAGGCAAGTGCTTAAACGACTGAGCTAAATCCACAGCAAAACTCTGATTTTTTGAGGAATCTCCACACTAATTTCTACAGCAGCTTTACCAGTCTAAACTCCCACTACTATTTCCTTCCAGGAATGAGTTAGGGAAAATTGTATCCCTTTCAATTTCATTAAAGAGTTTGAGGAGTATTGGCATTCAATCAGCTCTAAATTTTTGTAGAATTCAGCTGTGAATCCATCAGGACTTGGATTATTCTTTGTTGGTAAGTTTTTCATCCTATTTTCAATTTCAGTAACTGATACTGGGTTATTCAAACAGTTTATAGCTTCTTGATTCAGCTTTGGTAATTCTAGGAATCTGTCCACTTCCTCTGTGTTTTCCAGCCTATGATAGTACAGATTTTCAAAGTGGATATTCGTGATCTTCTGAATTTCCATAGGATCTGTAGTAATTCCACTCTTTTTATATTCCTTATTGTGTGAATTTGAATTCCTTGTTTCTTTTTCTTGATAAGCTTGGCTAAGGGTTTATCAATTTTGTTCATTCTTTCAGAGGATCAACTCTTCAACTCATTAATTCTGTATATTTTTATTTAGTCTCAATTGCATTAATTTTTGCTCTGATATTTATAATTTCCTTCCGTTATGTGAGCTTTGGACTTGACTTGCTCTTCTTTTCTAGAATCTTGAGGGGCAAAATTAGGTTGTTTATTTGGCTCATTCAGTTTTTCTGATGTGACAATTCATTGCTATATATTTCCCTCTTAGAACTACATCCCACAGGTATCTGTATGTTGAATCTGCATTTTTGTTGAATTGTATCTATTGTTTAATTTCTTCTTTAATTTCATCTGTAGCCCATTGGTTTAAGAAGGTGTTATTTAATTTCCATTTGTTTATACTTGCTTTGTAGTTTTTTGCTGTTAATTTCAAATTTCAGTGCACTATGATCAGATAATATGTGTGGGATAATTTCAGTTCCTTTGCATTTACTTAAGCATGTTCTATGGGCTAATCTATAGTCTATTTAATGTCCCATGTACAACTGAGAAGAAAATGTATTTTGATGTGGCTGGGTGGAACACTGTAAACATATAATAAGCCCATTTGTTCACAGATTTGATTGAGTTCTCATTTCTTTGCTGAATTTTTGTCTAGTTGATCTATTGCTTTGTGACAATGGGGTGTTAAGGTCCCCTGTTATAATTGTGTTACTGTGTATTTTGTTATTCATGTCTATTAGTATTTGTGTTATTTTGTTGGGTCCTCCTGTATTTGGGCATATATATTTATGATTGTTATCTTTTCTTCTTCAATTTTTACCTTAGCATGTATGTAGTGATCTTTATTTCTTTTGATCATATTTAGTTTCAAATCCACATTGTCTGCAAACATTGTCTACCCCTGCTTTTTTTGGCAGGCTCCTGTCACATGCAACATTGTTTTCCACCATTTTGACTTCCAGTCTATGAGTTTTCTATTGAGTGCATTTTTTGTACACAATATATTTTTGGATCCTGTTTCTTGATCCATTCTGTCAACCTACATCTTTTAATTGGTGAATTGAGGCCATTTACATGGATCATTATAACCAATATGTACTGGCTTAACTTCGTCATGTTATTTTCTTGTGGTTTGTTTCCTACATTTCCCCCTTGTTTAATTGCTTGCCCTGCCTGTTGGTTTCTTGCTGGTGTTGTTCTGAGAACTGTAGTCATTTTTATCTTTCACTAGTATGTCTTTTGGTACTGTTTCTAGGGTTGGCTTGGTGGACATGAATTCCTTTAGTTGTTCTTTGTCATGGAAGTTTTTTACTCCATTAAATTTCAAAGAATGTTCTGTAGGGTCCATCAATCTGGACTGGAAGTTGTTTTCTTTCAGGGCGTACAAAACTTCACTCTATGCTTGTCTTTTTCTTTTATCTAAAGAGAAAACAAAACAAAACAAAACAAAACAAAACAGAAAAAAGGGTAGCAACAATACAGAATTCCAAGGGAAAAAAAGAACAAAAAACACCAAGAAATCATTACTTGATAACTTATATACTGTCATTTAGGAAATAGTTGTTCAAGTTACAAAATTAAAACATACAAAGTACACATTCAAACAATGAGATTGTTAATAGTTCTGCTCCATGATCTAACAAAAACAGTAATATGATCATTTTACACACTTAAACATAAATGCAATTATATCCTTTAGAGAGAGCACTTTTTTTCCTCTCTTTTTAACAGTAGCAGTTACACATTTTGGGTTTTATTACTCCTACAGTTCTTATTACTTATTACACTGGAGACACAATGTGATAATTATAAATATGATTCTTATTTATTTCACTAGTGAGGATAGTCTCAAGTTGTCCCCATTTACCTATGAAGACCTCAAGATCATCCTTATTTATAGCTGAGTAATATTCCATTGTATAAAAATACCACATCTTTTTCATCCACTCTGCATTTGATGGGCATCTTGGTTATTTGCAAGATTTAGCTATTACAAATTGTCATGCTATTAATATGGCTGTCCAGATATCACTGTGATATGACATTTTCAGTTTTTCTGGGAAAATACCCAGGAGAGGAATAGTTGGGTTAAATGGAGCTTCCAGGCCTAGTCTTCTGAGAATATTCCATACTGATTTCCATAGTGGTTGCACCAGTCTACACTCCCACCATCAGTGGAACAGTGTTCCTTTTTCCCTGCAGCCTCGCTAACATTTGTTATCAGTCAATTTCTTGATGGCAGCTATTCTTTCAGGAGTGAAATGAAATCTCAATGATGTTTTAATTTGAACTGCTCAAATGACCAGTGATGGTGAACATTTCTTCCTGTATGTATTTGCCATTTGTATATCTTCATCTCAGAACTGTGTGTTCATCTCAGATGCCCATTTTTGGAGAGTATCTTTGAACTCTCTCCTTAGAGGGGATTGATGTTTTTAAATTCTTTATATATTCTTGATATAAGTCCTTTGTCTGAGGGGCTGCTGGCTAAAATTCTTTCCCACTGTGCAGGTTTTCTTTTCACTCTGTTGGTGATTTCTTTTGAAGTACAGAAACTTTTCAATAATATGAGATCCCAGTTGTTGATTCTCTGAAGTGTTTCCTGTGCAGTTTGCATTTTGTTCATTAATTCTCTGCCTAGCCCTTTGTCTCCAAGACTTCTAGCTACCTGATCTTCCAGTAGATTTAGTATTTCTGTTTTAATGTTTAGGTCTTTGATCCACTTAGACTTTAGTTTTATGCATGGTGATAAGCATGGATCTAGTTTCAGTCTTGTGCATGTGGAGAGCCAATTTTTCCAACACCATTTATTAAAGAGGCTATCCTTCTTCCAGTGAACATGTTTAGCCCCATTGTCAAATATCAGGTGGCTGAGTGTCTTTATACTCATACTTGCATCTTCTAATCTGTTCCATTGATCCTCAAGTCTATTTCTTTGCCAAACCATGCTGATTTTATCACTGTGGCTTTGCAGTACAGTTTCAAGTCAGGAATTGAGATGCCTCTTGCCTTGCCTTTATTTCCCAGAATTGCCTTTGCTATTCTTGGTTTCTTCTGTTCCCAAATGAATTTTAGGAGTGTTTTCTCTTGATCTGTGAGGTATGTCAATGGTAGTTTGATTGAGATTGCGTTAAATCTGTATAACAGTTTTGGGAGTATAGCCATTTTCACAATGTTGGTTCTTCCTAGCCAAGAGCAAGGAGTATCCTTCCATTTTCTAATATCCTCTTCAATCTCCTTTTTTAGCATAGTATAATTTTCAGTATAAAGGTCTTTTACATTCTTAGTTAGGTTGAATCCTAAGTATTTGATTTTTTTAGATGTTATTGTGAAGGGTGATATTTACATTACTTCTCTCTCAGA
>PVJX010017324.1:0-24652 GCA_004027295.1 Dolichotis patagonum
CTATGCATGGCTTTATACTATTGTGTTATGTTTGATATTATTGTATTTGAAACTATGCTCAACTATAGCAGAGTAAGAGATATGGTGTTAGCTACTGTTGATGTCCAGTTGACTTAATGTAAAGTACTGTGTAGCCTATGTTGTCCTGTTCTGATCTGCTCTGTACTG
This sequence comes from Dolichotis patagonum, assembly GCA_004027295.1. NCBI lineage: Eukaryota > Metazoa > Chordata > Mammalia > Rodentia > Caviidae > Dolichotis > Dolichotis patagonum. Next base: position 169 of record PVJX010017324.1, read on the forward strand.
TCCCCTTTTGTTTTATTCTCTTTCAAATAAATAAAAAAAAATTAGTAAATATACACACAAATACTGTAAAGAACAGTAGTTCAATGGAATGGGGAGTGCTGGCATACCTTTTCCTGGACAAGTTCCTCAGCCTTGTACAAGGCAAAAGAAGTACTATTCTAATGAAACCTGACAAGAAGATAGTCAAAACTAGAAATTATCATGCTATTGATAATGAAGAACTAGTACTTTGGGTATAGTATCTTGAAAAATTGGCTAAGGACAATAGTATTGATTTACAAACAGAAATACACTAGAGTATATGAGGAAGATATTTTTACCAAGATAATATCTTTTTGCTAGGCAAAGGTAGCTTCACTGTAAGACTTGCCAAGCTGAGGTCATATCAACCTATGTCCTTCAAGGACTGAGAGCAAAGTGCATCGAAACCTTAGACAATTAGATTCTTCAAGCAAACACCCAGGATCACTCAAGATAAAGTAAGAAAACTAAAGTCAGATCACAGACGAGCAGTCTGCTCAAGAAAATATTTCTCCAGCAACTTGAGACCATCCTCATAAGTGAAATAAATCAGACTCACATTTGTAAATATCATATTGTCTCTCTAGTATAAAAATAATAATAATAATAAACTGAAAGAGTAACAAGATCAAAAATGTACAATACATATTGTAATAATGAAAGGGAAAGAAAATTCTCTAAAGGATATAACTGTATGTATGTTTAAGTGTGCAAGATAGATAACCACACTGCTAAGTTTTTTTTAGTTCATCACACAGAATAGTTTGTACTGTCATTGTTTGTCCTCTTTTCATGCTTTGATTTTGTAACTTGAACAACTACTTCTGGGATAACAATGTGTAATTTATCAACTAGCAATTTCTTATTTTTTTTTAAATTCTGTATTATTTCTACCCTTTTTTCTGTTTTGCTTTTTTCCTCTAAGTAAAGAAAAGAAAGAAAATATTTCTCCAAACACTCAAAGTAGAATTTTCATAAGACTTTTGTATACAATATTTGCCATGCAGTCAGAGCCAATGGTGAAGAACACACGTGTTAAAGAATATGTTGTGGAATTCTTTACTCAGTAAAGCTCTTAATTCACGTTCTTTAACCCTAATGGATTAGCCAAGCTAAGTGCACAGAAACAGAGGAATAGAGGATAATGAGTAGGAAGTGAAAGAAGTGAATGTTTATTGAGTATGCTCCAATTGTTAGATGGTCTTGTGTTGTATTTATTCAAGCTTCTCTGAAGACACTATTGTCATCTCAGTTTTACAAAGGGAAAAAAATCAAGACCCATGTAATTAAAGGAACTCACCCAAAGTCACTCTGAGAATACAAAAGCACTGGGACTGAAAGCCTTGTACATCTGACTCTATCCCACACCCTTACACTGCCCACCTGGCTTCCCTGCTCTCACTTTGACCACAGGATCTGTCCCCAGCCCATTAACTGCCCTTGCAATCTCTCTGGCCTACAACCCACACCTTTGTCCCCAAAGCCACAGTCACAGATGAGGTCTCAAATCCCTTGTTCACTCTATTCTGAGAACCTGACAGAAAAGAGGCAAAGGCAATGCAGAGGAAGACCCAGGCAGAAAGGAGGAAGATGAAGAAGGTGCAGAGATGGGGACAGAATTAGTCCCCTCCACAACCCAACAAAGAGGAACCTCAGGAGTCTTCTATCATGAGTGGGGGCATCGCTGGAGCAATCCTCTTAAGCAATGAAACCAAGCAAGAGTAGGTAGTGATGACACTATTTGCCACTCTCCATTATCCTGCCTGAAATGAAGTAAGTCTTCAAACCTTAGTCTACATACTACAGAGATACAACACCTTTTATTTAGAATGTGTTCTCTAAAAATATATGTTCGGTTTCATAGATGAATTCAACGTCAAAGTCATGGAGGGCAAGAAGGCGCAAATACCAAGTTTAATCATGTAAAAAGTTTAAGTAGTTCTTATTTGTAATCTTTAGAGCCTGAAAAGAACCATAAACGTGTAAAGCCTTATTGAATCCAGAAATATTAAACTCCTTTGTGTTTACTGAGCCTGTGACCAGAGAATTTCAGCAATGAGTTTAAGGTCCCCAAACTCCAGGATCACGTGCAGCTGAGTAACTCCAGCCCGGGCTAAGTTGGGGTAGATCTAAAAAGATCGGCCAGGAAGACAGCAGGGATCACTCATCCTGCTCATGGGAGCGCAGCCAGGAGGCCAGCTTGCCACTGCACGTCCTCCACTGACCTCGCGGCCGGGACTCAGATCCCACTGAACCAGCCGGGGACCTTAGTGTCCTGCAGCGCGGGGCGGGCAATGGCAAGTTTTCTTGCGCCGCCAATCAGTCTTCTCCCCGGCCGCCCAGCTTAAGAACGCCAGGCCTGGGAGTCCTCCAAGTCGCGGTCGGGACCCAGAGTCCACCGAGCCCAGAAGCCGGCCCCCCGCGCCCCGATCCGCTCGCCCACAATCTCCATGCGTGTAGCAGCCTGGGGAAGAGGGGAAAGGGGTGCGTACCTCCAAGCGCCCCACAGAGCCCCAGACAGGCGGCGAGCAGGACCTGGCGACAGGTCCCGGTCACCCGCATCCCATCCCGCCGCGGTGGCCCCGGGTGGCAGCAGAGCTACCTGCGCCGGGGTCTTCCCGCCAGCCGCCGGGACCCTGGAGCAAGGAGCGCCGCTCCTAAATGCACGGGGGCTGGGCCTGGGCGGGGAGAGCCTCCTGCAACCTGCAGCTATTGCGCCCCGTTGGGGCGCGCCCCCGCTGCTGGGTCCCAGGCGGTCTGGTCTTTCCTCCCGAGCTGAGCTGAAGTTAAATGTGGCTCCTGTGGGGGCTCAGCGCGGCGCCTTGGGGGCAAACTGTTTGTAACCCTTGGCTGCCAATCTGCAGTGGAGGGTGTGTGTGTGTGTGTGTGTGTGTGTGTGTGTGTCAGAGAAAGAGAGACAGAGAGAGAGAGAGAGAGACAGAGAGAGACACACACAGAGACAGAGACAGAGAGAGACAAAGAGAGAGACAGAGAGAGAGAGAGAGAGAGAGAGAGAGAGGGAGAGAGAGAGAGAGAAGACAGAAAGGCTGGCTGGAGAAGTTGGTAGGAGGAGAAGGATTCCTACAGGAGGTAAAAATGTTTGCCCAGCTGAGCATGATTCACCTGTCCAGATACGCTTGGGGGCGGGGGCGGGGCACTTTCCTCTTTGTGTTCTGCCAGTGTAGAGCTGGTGCAGAGACATTTGTAAATATGTGTTGAATGAGAGCGAATGGGAGGAGAGCAGGATGCCTTATCATTCTTTCTCAAATGTGAATTTTAGTTTTGTTTCTTTGAAAGAACAGTCCCTAAATTAGACCATTACATATTTGGAGCAACCACCTATCAGAAGAAGTAATCAAGGCCCCATGGTCAATGTGCAGTGGCAGTCATGATCACAGATCAAGAAGAGAACCCTCCCAGGAGGTCAGGTGAAAAGTGACTACAGTGGGCCTTAGAGGAGATGGTTTGGTAAGAGGAGCTGAGGACCTTCTAGAACCAGCTGTCTTGGACTGGCATTTCTTTGGTTGCCTTCTCTGGGATACTGGTATTAGTTAAAATGTGAATTTATACGCTGCCGGGACAGCCAATGCTATAGCTACTTTGTTCCTAATAAAATTAATAACTTAATTTCCCCCTTTGTTTCTTTTTTTAGTTCTACAATACAGTACTCTTGAGGCAGAGAATTGACCTTTTCTCCAGTAGAATATCTGCGAGGCCACTGTTGTACTTCTGAGATGTGCTTCGTCTGCCCCACCACTCTCCATTCTCCTGGAAACCTCACCCACCCTCCTTGAGGGAACCGCTGTCTTCTCCCTGCCCCTGCTGTGTGTGAAAATTAGGAGTAGACACCCACTTTCCAGGGACACCATGGAGTGTGCATTTGGCTCATCCTGGCCCAGTCAACCACTGTGAAAACTTTCAAGAAAGCCTCCAAGGGAAGAAGCACTGCTCTTCCCTGGAGGGCAAGCAGGGGAACTATAAGTTGCCAAGCACTTTGCCTTTTCAAAGAAGCTGTTGTACAATAAAAAGAGAGCAGACATTGAGAAGGGTAACACTATGGACCTTATTCATCCTTGAGACCAATGATCTTCTAATCTTTACTGGGATTTGCTTGTGCTCAGTGAATTCTGATTTTAACCTAAACTAGCTAGCATAGTTTGTCTTCTATATTGGCAAACAAAAGAATCTTTTCAACTTTAATCCAAAAGTGATTTATATCTAATTCTGGTTTTAATTTGGCGGGTCGTATATTTGCAAACCCTAAGATGAGAAGCAGACAAACTTTCTGGCCAATGACAAACTTTAACATGAGTGTTGAGGGCACAGACTATTTTCAGTTCACATCTCCATGCCACTAATGTGTGTTTGACTTTTTCCTGCAAGCACCTGCACTCTTTTCATGGGCATAGGACATGCTTGGCCCACATATGTCCAAGACAAACAAGGAGTGAACCGCTAAAGGCAGTCGATGGAAGAAGTTGATAGATAAACATTCAAGCTACTTCTCTCTGAGCCAAGACCACTCAAAATGGTATTGCGTACTCAGTCACAAAACTAAATGAGACAGGCTGGTAGGAATTTCTGCAACTGCTTTAGAATCCATGGTATCATGGTTAAGAACCAGATGTACCTCTGTTTCTGAGGTTAAGTTTTTTAGCTTCTGTAGGCCTCCAAACTGTGTCTTCACATTGGTTTTTTTCTTTTCTTTTCTTTTTTCTTTTCTTTTTCACAAAATTGGCATAATGATGACTCCTACCGCATCAGGTTATTTGGAGAATTGGTTAAGATTTTTTAAAGTCTGAAGATGAAACCAAAAGGGCAGAGAGACCCTGTTGGGATACACGATGGTTTGTGCCTGATATAGTCCATCTCCATCATTTTATACAAGGTGTAACCAAAAGCTACAAGCCTTAAATTTTAAAAATGTGTTACAGTAAACTACACATTGCCATTATTCCCCCTCAAAATAGTCCCACTCACTTCTGAAACTCTCTTTCCATCAGTCTTGCCACTGTCTGAAGCAGTCCTGGAAGGCTTGTTTTGTGCTTTTATGAGATGTGATCAAAACAGTCAATGCTGCTGCTGCTGCTGAGTACTATCTAATGAAAAGCAAGTCTGTTAAAACATTCTGGTGTGTCCTCATCCACCTTATTTACCAGCCTTAACACTGTATAACTTCTGACTCTTCCCAGAAGTCAAAATGACCATGAAAGGTAAACATTTTTAATTGATTCAGGACATTGCAGCCGCCATAGCAGCACAACTAAAGATACTCATGAACAGAAGACTTCCAGAACTGCTTCAGAAAGTGGAAAGAATGATGGGATAAGTGTGTTTAAATTAAGAGGCAGTGTTCTGAGGGAGATTAATGGTAGTGTGTGTTTTACTATAATGCACCTTTTTAAAAATTTATACACTCTCCATACTTTTTGTTTTTGTTTTTGTCACCAGGGATTAAACTCATGACCATGTGCTCCCAAGGCAAGCGCTTATGCTGCTGAGCTAAATCCCCAGCCTCTCCATACTATTTTTTACCAAACTATGTTTGTGAACTCTTTCCTTTCTTGGTTACAAGGAGAATCACAGCAATTCTTTAGCTTCAAAGTAAATTAAAACAGAATTTCAGAATAACTTAAAGAGTATAGCTGTCTCCCCAGACACAAGAGTATTTAAGCACAAGAGTGACTTAAAATTTCTCAGTCAGGTGGAGTTCTACCCCTGGCCTCCCTGTACTCACCCATGTATTCTAGTTTCTCTGTGTCTTTCTTCTGTCATCAAACACTGTGTGCTTTATTACTGTTATTTGATCACCAAGCAAGAACTAACCATAACCAAGATTTCTCAGATTTCACAGAAACCTGCTACTCTTAGCCACTATGGTTCCTACTCTTTAAAATTTAAAATAAACCAAACACAAAGTGGACCTCTGTTTCTTTCTTCCTAAAATGTAGAAATCACACCAAATCTTTTCGGTCCTTCAAGCTTTAGCAACCTAATGTGAAGAATGTGAGTTGATAGTACAGAATTTGGCCCCACCTCAGGCTGACTATGTCCTATCAAAGTGCAGGAGGTGTGCCTTGTGACAAGGTCTGCTTAGGGCTCTGAGGCCAGTTCAGTCCACGCTGATCCAGGCATGAATTTCTCTTGGCGAGCTCTCATATTTACATAAATCTAAAAGCACAAGAAGCACAGAACAAAATTCTTAAAGAGGTGCACACTGTCACCAAGGTCTTGCAAAGTGGCCTCTGTTGAAATGTCATCTCTGGCTAAGAAGTTGAGCTTGAACTCTTGAAAGACCTAGTAGAAATCCCAGTTCAGATAAATGCCATTGGTATGTGACCTTGCACAAATCACTTATGTGTTCCAACTGTCTCTGTCTATAAAACGAAGACAATCTTGCTGATACCATAATGTGTTGTGTGGTTTATCAAACTCATGAGAATTAAGTGTTGAACATGATGCATGACTTGTGCAAGATTCATTAAGGCACCATGATACCTGAGAGCCCAAACAGGCCGCTGCCTATAAGCATCCTGACTTGACACACAGTTCTGAGAATGAGACATTTTATCTTTCCTTCAAGATAAAGCACTTAGCATCAACTTACCCACTATTAAAAACTACCCATGTTAGTAATTCCAGCATCTCTCACATAGCCACAATAGTGTTGATTTTCTTGAGATGGAAGAACCCCGAGCCAGGTGGATAAAACCTGTATGTTTGGTTTTAGATGTACAGCAATTCACATACCCTGCATTAGCTTTAGTTTCCTCCCTTATAAGATGAAGGGGAGATTAAATGATCTATAAAGTCCCTCCAAGCCCAACATTTTATATTCTAATTAGTTGTTGGTTTGGTGACAGCTCTATCATTTAAATAGAGCCCTTTGAACACAGACAAAAACTGGAAATGTTTAGATTTTTTTACATAAACCAAGTCCGTGAAGGCTAATAGACTTGGAACTTTTAATTTAGAAAAAATTACTCAAAGAGTCAAAAAGAGAAGACTAGGAATTATCTTCCTGCAGAGTGCCACTTGACCCAACTTACCACTTAAATGCTTCCAAGATTAAATGTAGTCTCTAGTACCTGGGCAAGAAGTCCATTCACATAAAGGTCACACTTTAGTCATTTTGACTGGCACTAGTGACAGAAGTTCCTCTCTTCAGATATTGGCCTGACCACTGTTCACCAAGAAATAAAGGAATAGAAGGAAAAGAAAAAAATATGCATTCATTCAACAAATATTCATTGAACTCTACCAAATACCAAAGGCATATGAAAGATGTTATGATGCAAACAATTAGAGCCCCTGTTTTCAAAGAAAGATCAATTAGATCCTTACCCAACGGTATTGTTCTATGACCAAAAGGTGCTGAAGTAGTAGTTTGAGATATTCAACTGAGCCCCTGCTTTCAAGGAAATGGTGATTTACAGAAGGTTGTAAGACATGTACAGAAGTAATTTTAATAAACTTGGATTAGAACTCAGATTAAACATGAGCTCATAACCCTCTAGAACTATCCAAATCATACACTGTTGATGTGAGAGTGATTTAAACAGTCATCTCAGATTTTCATGACCCATTACCTGCTGATTCCACATGATTGGGTCAAGTAGATTCCTGATCTAGGGACATGATCCTGAGAACAAGAATGTCAAAACTGATTCATTTTTAAAACTTGCAACAAAGAAACATAAAGAAAGTAGTGATTTGGTTGCAGTCATAGGACTAGTAAGTTGACAGAGATGACACCTTCACAATGATGTCTAATGTTCTAGCTAAAAATCCTTTTCACCTGAGTTATGGAGGAACAGAGACCATGAATCGGCAGAAAAAGCTACTTGCCACTGTCTCAGACTTTACTGAGAGGATACTGGCACCATTCCCCAGAGAAAAAGTGATTAGAAGAGGCACCAGTAGATAGTAACTACCCATTGGTCCTGTAGCTATCTGTCTTGTTCTTGAAATCCAAATATAATTCCTCAATTTTTTTCCATGAAATTTTCCTGGATTCTTTTAATAAATTCATGTTTTACTAGAGCTAGTATACAAGTCTAGCTTCATAGATTGAAGTATGTGTGAATCATGACTTTCCCTCTTTTTCCAAAACTCAAGTTGATTTCTATTTTTGACCTCCCAACAGGCTGTGGTTGCAAAAACTGCATCTTAGTCAATTAAGGGTCTTTCTTCTGTGTATAAGTTGTGCTAAAGCTTCATGAAACTTCAGAAGAGCAAGACATCAGGTCAGACTGGAGAAGGGGTATGGAAATTGCTTCAAGACATTCTCTTCCTCATACAGGTACCTGCTGATACATTGTTTACCCATGCAGGCCCTTTGGAGATAGCCTCGCACCCATCAAAATTAGCTGCCAGCAACCCTTTACATTCCACTTAAGCCACTTTGAATGCTTTCAGGCCATCTCTTGTGAAGAAACTGAGGCAGAATAAAGCTCTGGCTGTCAGCACTCACCACATCAACATTTTGTCTCCTGAGATATAGTTTGTTGGGTCCCCAAATCTGGATGTGGGGTTAGGCTGCTTCCTTGAGGCTCTGACTTCCTTTGCAGTGCACCAGTGGTGCCACGATAACCACTTGGGTTGGAAACCACTTGATTTCCAACCCAAGTATGACCTGATGAACAGTGAGAAGGGTCAACATTGAACAATCCAAGATGGAGTTGTAGACATTTATTGAACACAGTAGAAGTCATGAATTTTGTTATTGACAAATAATGTTATCATTCATGTAGATCTGAGTTGTAGAGTGGGAGTTGTATTTGCTGTGTTAAGGGGCCTTTCCAGGAATGCTAAGAATTCTCAAGGAACCTACACTACCCCCAGAATAGTTAACAAATGTTTGAGTTGGAGCCAGTTTCTTTGAGGCAATGACTGTGTCCTCAGTGAGCACTGATGTGTGGAAATGTGGTGGACTCTCAGAAATCATTGTTAGTTTCAAAAGTACCTCTGGATGCTTTTGGTCGCTCCTGGGACATTAATAGAAGGAAGAAAGGGTAGTTGAAACCTTCTTAGAGTTTGCTGCTATGATTAAATTATCTCTGCATCTTACCAAACTGGCTAAGGAAAATTAAGGATCACTTGAGAGTATCCATCAAGGATTCTGAATTTTTCCTGAGGAGAGCAGTTGCTGGGCCAGCTACCTCCAGCAATCAAGAGCTCCCTTGTTACCCTTCAAAATCTATATGACCCCTTATTCTGATCTAAACTCTACCATCTGAGTCACATGCTGTGAGGAGCCACATACAGACTAGAGAAAGAGCTCTGCACAGCCCCGAGAGGAGTAATTCAAGACAGGCCCTCTAAATAGAAAAAAGAGGATGTTCTCCAACCAGGAAAGTTAAAATATTTCTTACTCTCCCTGAGTTGTGGGAAGATAAACATTTATTAGAGATTCTATCCAGAAAAAGAGAACCCAGAGCTAATGTAGAAGCTGAGGTATATTTAATAAAGGGAAGAGAGCTTGGGAAACCAGATGACTACAGTATTAGGACCAGTCTGGCTCTGTAGGAACGTAAGCTCATGCAGCCCCCTTTTCCCTTCTGAGAACACAAAGCCCCAAGTTTAAGAGTAAATAGTAACTGCAAAGAGGAAAGTTATGACCAGCTCTTGAGAAGTTAGGGTAATAGTTCCATTATTTAAGAAGGCAGCTTCCATAATGTAGCCCCGATTGTGGGAGTGCTGAGAGTTTCAAATCCCAGCTCCACCACTTGACAAGGCAAGTTGCTAATCATTTCTTTGTGCTTCAGTTTTGTCATCTAAAAAATAGGCATTGGGATGTTTTTAAGGTTAAATGGTGTTATCTACACACTATGTATGATTCATGATGGTAGGCAAAATTTTGACTGTTAACTATTCCTGTTGTCTTTAAGTGTGGCAAGACAGCCCTTCCTAAAGACTACTGACCAACAGCATGCAAAGATCAAGAGGAATAGGAAATAACTGGAGGAAGATGCAAGAGTTTGGTTCATTTAAAAATATTACTGTTCCATACTTGTTTGTTTGCAAGGGATGGAATCCAATGATGATCTCACCCTGATCTAAAAGTGATAGATGATGAACAGGAGAACAAGAGCCTTTTTTTGTATTTGAGGTGGACTGTAGAGAATGGATCCATGAAGATGGTGTAAGGGAGGCCAACAAAGGCTACCGCAACCAGTTGTTCTCTCTTCCTTGGGAAGCACCTTCTGCTCTAGAGATAGCAAAAGATTGAGTTCTGAAAAGAAAATGTTGTCAGGACCTCTGGATGTCAGGACCATGTGTAACCTCTCAAGCTGACTCAGTTTATGCCCATCACACACAGGTGCACATTCTTCCCCACCAGAAATACATTTGTTAGTGCCTAGTCTTTTATCTTTTCTGGAGCTCTTGCATGATTTAGAGATTATGAGAGGCAATTTTTGCTGTGGAGAAAATAAATTGGGGCCATCACTTCATCACCTCACTGGTGATTCCCCAGTGAGAGCTAGGTCCTCATTGGATGCCAACAGAAACAATAGTGAGCTTCCTCTCAGAGCACAGGCCAGGGTGGGTTCTGCCTACTGATCACTGTGGTGTTCCTGGACTGAGACTCAGTGCCCAGGCAGCTCCTCTATTCTTGTCCAGGCCCACTCACCTGGTAGAGAGCTTTTGCCAGTTTCCTTAGTGTTAGCTCTTGGGGGATTTCCTAAACCTCCTTTTTATTATTCTACCCTCCTCCCTCTACCCTTAGTTAATATTCTCCCTTATCTGCCATAATCTCTTTGCATCTCCCCCCTGCACTCTGCTGTGTGTTTGTTTACTCTCTCACAGAAGGATGGAGCTCAGGAAAATGTAGACAGAGGCCTCAAGTTACTCTTGCTTTTGTAGTCCATGAAGTATAAGTTTAATAAGAATAGGATTCAAAATACTCTCTTATTCACTCGTCTCTTCACTAAGATAAAATACCCAACACCTGTAATTTAAAGGGGGAGAGGTTTATAATGGCTTACAGTTTGTAGAGATTTCAGGCAAAGTTGATTGGCTCCAAGACAGAATTGCATGGTAGAAGGAACTGGACAGAGGAAAGTCACTTACTTCATGGCATTCAGAGAGAGAGAGACAGAGAGAGACAGAGAGAGAGAGACAGAGAGAGAGAGAGAGAGAGAGAGAGAAGGAAAGGAGAAGGAGAAGGAGAAGAAGGAGAGAGGAGAGGGAGAGGGAGAGGGAGAGAAAGAGAGGAGAAGGAGGCTGATGGACATGAAGAAGGAGATATACTCTTCCAGGTCCTGCCCCAGTGACCCTGACTCTAATAGTAAGTTAACTAAACCACCACCATGGTACACTTTCCAAAGCCCAGCCTATGAGTACACAAGGCTTTGTGGCGACAGCTAGATATAAACTATTACAGACAGGGATATCATAACCTGTGAAACTGTAAGTGAAAGCGTGCTCACAAAGAGAAAAACTATGAAGTAATACCTCAAACTAGTATTTCGGCACCTTCTGGTCATAGGATAATGCAGGTATGTAAGGCTAACTGGCCTCTCCTCTTCCACTTTTTGGGTCAACAGCTCAGATCAAAGATTTGGCATCTAGAAATATCCAAAATTTTTATTTCAGCTTATCCAGGCACTAGATCCTGAAGTCTAAGCTCACTAGAAGGCTGGTATACTTTCAGAGGGAGGAATAGAAACAAGAAAGGGCAAGACCTCTGAAATCCAAAAAGGGGAAAATTTCAAGGAATGATTGGGGTCACCAAGATGAACCTGGAAAGGGTTTACTGTGTGTTCCTGGTAACAAGAACTCTTTGTGCGGAAGACAAGGACAAAATCAGTTGGACATGAGTTAATAAAGGACTGGGGAAGTACTAGAAGTTGATGGTATGTTATACATTTGAGAAATTTAACTTTTTAAACAAATCTTCATCTCACCTGGTAATCACATCTTGTTTTGCTGTCAGTGATAAAAGCCTTATCATTGAGGGAATGTGAACAATTTTTATATAGTATAACTCCATGCAATTATAGGGGTCAGAGCACTAGCAGCATTTCAAAAGAGTTATTCAACAAAATGAGAAGACCAAGCTAATGGATCTCTGAGGTCTCTCCCAGCTCTGACAACCCATGATACATTGAGCCTTTGGATCACCATGAATGAACATTTACAGTGTCCCTTCAGTAATCCCGAACACACAGAGACAGCCCCTGTCTTAGCCACAATGGAAACTTTTGTAACCTTCCCATGACTGGTGAATCCTCTGCTTCCAAATGCCCTATCTCCTACTTGGCTTTGCTCAGAATAAAGTCTTCATCAGGCCACAGGCTGTGATAGGAAGCCACCCACCAAGCAATGAAAGGTCTCACATAGCCAGCTTGAGTGGAAAACTGCTCCCCACAAACCTAACCACAAGATTCATGTGGAATCAGGCCCAACACAGAAGCCAGATACTGAGCCCCAAAGCTCCAAGGTAGTTTATGCCCACTTAATATGTGAACTTCTCAGCATCTGGAAAACCAGAGATTGCCTCTACCACCCTCTCCATTGAACAGCCCCAGGGCTTAAAAATAATATCAGCAGGCACCAGGCCTTGTTAGGGGAAGAAATTTTCTGCTGAGCTCATATGTCTGGTACAAAGCTGCTTTCTGGTAACTCCAGTTAAAGAAATGTAAGAACCCACAGGAAACTATTTTGGACTCTCTTCAAACTACAAAATTGATTTAAATTGGTAAACTCTGCTTTCCAAAGAACCATTTATTGCTGTTTTGCTCTCCCCTTATGCAATTTACAAAACTGACTCAATATAACCCTCACCCCATGATTGGGTGAGACTTGAACAGAAAAGTACACTAAAGAAGCTCCTTGGCCATGCAGCCTCTCTTGATCCATCTCTAAGTGTGTTATTTTTAATTTTTAATTTTTAATAGGAATATATTAAATTTCTTCTGAGTGGTGAGACTGAGAAAGAAACTAACAAATGTTATGGAAACTCAGCAATTGAAAATATCAGAAGGTTGGTGAATTGTGTTTATATTTAAACAGTATTAAAAACATGTATAGCCTGTATTAATAAATATTTCATATGATGACATTATCAACATTTTCTTCATTTATTCATATGCCTATCTAGAAAATTTTCATTACTAGAACTGGAAAGCTTTGAATTATAGAAGCTGTAGTTTTTTTACTGAGGAAAACCTAATGTTTTATTTATCTGTCTAAGTGTTTTTAAGTCAGAAATAAAGACTCTCTCTGGCTTATTTTTTTCCCACAGCCCCTTCTCAGGCCACCAGCTTGTGATTTTGTGTCTCTCTGGTGCCATCTGCAGGAAGGAAAAACAGCCAAGTATTGTATATTTTCATGTCAGGATTCATTGTAAAGCAGTGGGGACAAATGTCTACAGAAAAGATGACAATCAAGCAACCTAAGAAAGAAACCATGAGAAGAGGGAGGTCAAGGTATGTGTGGAGCACATAACTAGGGAGTGAGGAGCCAAAGGTGTTCATTAACAATGTTCAGCAATGCCAAAGGCCTCAGGGAAGTTCAAGAAACAGATAAAGACCAACAGTAGTTACGGTCATTTTGAGGACAGAGCTAACCTTGATGAAGCAACTTTACTAGCTGAGTGGAAGACAGACATTATACTGCCTAGAATGCATGGGACACAAAGAAGAGGAGACATCACATGTGAAAAAGTTTTGCCCTAGAATAAATTACAGGACATTATGGTAGTGGCAGGCTGAATCGGGGATATTTACCTGAGGTCACTTCCTCCTTCCCATATTACAACTTCTCTTTTCCTTTCCCAGTGCACATGAATAAAGTTCCAATCAGCTCCTCGCGCATCATCACTGCCTGCCCTAAGCACCACCCCCTGTCAGAGGTTATATATATATATATATCCCATACCCCATGTTCCGGTCAGAGAAAGCCAGACTGCCTTTGGTTGTGGGCAATTCTCCTTGGAATAAAGGCCATTTTTACTTTTATACTTTTGCTCTTTTATTGCACTGAAAAACGCTAACATAATGGTGCTGAAACCCTGGGATGGCAGAGTGAGTGGCTCCTGGGAATCACTCCTGGTTTGAGCTCCTCTGCCAATCTAGGGACCGTTTCTCAGAATAATTTCTCCTTTCAATGGAAACTGTTCAATTTGTTGTGATCAGCCTGCATACAACATCGGCCTATCTCATTTATTACAGGTGAGCCATTTTCCATCAGGGGTTTTCTGTTACCATGGGCCAGGCCCATGCCAGATAACCCATTGCCATTCCTGGACTAAGATAATAGTTCTCACGTTCCTTGGACAGTCTGACGCAGAGCTGTTACGCTGGTTCTCTGGGATCTTGATCCGTGCTTTTTGGTGACTGCCAATGAGATCAGGTTGGAACCTTCCTTATCACACTTCCAAAATAGGTGACAATCTTTTTTGTTAAGTGTGATCTGGGACAACTTTCACATTCCTTGGGGGGAAGCTAAAGCTCTTATATCCTGAGGCAAAGTTGTTCTTTTGGCTCACTTTTAATTCTGTCATGGGCATACTATTTCCTGTCCCCTGAAAAGCACACCTCTGGGGTACCTAGTTCATAACCTTGGTGCTCTTGGCCTAAAGAAAGCTATAAAAATCAAAAAACTAATCTTTTACTGCCAGGTGGCATAGCCGACCTGCAGGCTTAACAGCAGATCATGGTCTAAAGAGGGGACGTTTGACCCCTGTATTCTTCAAAATTTATATAACTTTAGTTATACTGGCAACAAGTTAGCATAAATCTCTTATGTATAGACCTTCCTTACCCTAAGGACATGCTCTTCTCTCATTCAGTCACGTACAGCAGCCCAAATATTTCTAGCTAACTCTACTGTTAGATGATGTGCCCCCTGTCTTTACTCCTCCTCCTCTATATTCTAAAGGTCAAACCCCACAGCCTTCTCAACCAAAGGTTTCTGTGCCCCCTGCACTATCCCCTCCCCCTCCCTCACCCACAGTGGCCTCTAATCATTCCCTCAGTTTGTCTCTCCTGTCTCCAATTTCTCAATCCCCTCCACCTGAGCCATCTATTCCATTGGACAGTTCTTTGTCCCCTTCCCCTGCTTTGCCATTTTCTCCACCAGCCCACCATATGTGGTCTCATGCTTCCAGCAGGCCACATGGTTCTCAGCAGCCATCTTGCTGCAGCTTGTGTGGAGGACAGCTGCTATCTTGTGGCCCTCTACCACATGACAGTGTGCTGCCATCTTGCAATGGGTCACAGGGTCAATGGCTGCCATCTTGTGGTCCCTCATCATGTGATCAGCAACAGCTATCTTGCTGCAGGTCACATGATGACCAGTCGCCATCTTGTGTTCCCTCACTGTGTTATAGCAGTAGCTATCCTGCTGTGGGTCACATGGTAATCTACCAACATCCTGTGTTTCCCTGTTGCACAGTGATGAGTGGCCATTTTGTAGCCAATCATCAGGTAATTGCCCACACATGCCTGCCAGACTGTTGGCCGCTCAGTGGCCATCTACTCCACAGCCTTCTCAGCCTCAATCTCTACTCCTACTTTGGGAACAAGTTGGCCCTGAGGGATTAGTTCATATTCATGTTCCTTTTTCCATCTCTGACCTATCTCAGATTAGCCATAAATTAGATTGCTTCTCTGTTGACCCACACAATTATATTAAAGAATTTGAATTTATAACTAATTGTTATGATTTACATTTCAAGGATATTTATGTGATTTTGAATAGCACCCTCAGCTCACAAGAGTGATCTCAGCTGTTGCAAGCAGCTTGAGAAGAAGCCAATCAAAGACATAAGGCAAATACCTCTGAGAATGACCCTGCAGTGCCTGAACAGGATCTTAACTGGAATTACCAAAATGGAGAAGGTTCTTATAAAATACATAATATGATTGACTGTATAATTGTGGGCCTTCATAAAATAGCTCACAAACTAACAATAACAAACTTTTAGAACAAGTCCAAAAGGCTAATGAAAATCCAGCTGTGTTCCTAAATTGGCTTAGGGACAACTTAATTAAGTTTACTAATGTAGACCCAGACTCTCATGAAGGGATGATTGTTATTAACTCTTATTTTATTTCTCAGTCTGCTCTTGATATACATGCAAAATTACAAAAGATTGAACTTGGCCTTCAAATCCCACTGGAGACCTTCTTAATATAGCATTCCATGTTTTCAACAACAGAGAAAAAACTCAAAAAGAGGAAAAAGAGGCACAAAAAAAGAAACTTGCTAAGTATCAGTCTGATCTTTTAGCAGTGGCACTTGAGGTTCCCAAGACAGGAAAGCTAAAACAAGGAAGAGCTGCCCGAGCCCGTCCTAGACCAGTCTTCAAGTGCAACAAAGAAGGACACTGGGCAAGAGAGTGCCCAAACTCCAGCATTCCTCTGGGGCCTTGCCCCATTGCAATCTCAAGGGCCATTGGAAGAGCTACTGTCCTAGCTTCCAAAGAGCATGTAAGCCCTCCTCGAACTCCTTGGCTTCACATGAGATCTCATTACCACCAGATTCATTACTGACTGATCTACTCCAACTTGCTGCTGAAGATTGATGGGGCCCCATTATCCTTCTCAGAGCCCCAAGTCTCACTGGAGGTCTCAGATAAGACACTATCTGTACTTGTAGACACTTAGAGTGTACTTCCTGAGTTTTCAGGCTGTTGTGTTAAGTCCTCAGTCTCTGTAGTGGATGTTGAAGGCCAACCTACACAGCCTTTGCAGACAGGGCCTATTCCATGCAGGTTCCAGACTCTCTTCTTTACCCATAGCTTCCTAGTAATTCCAACATGCCCCACACCCCTTTTAGATAGGGATCTTCTTCAAAAGCTTAACTTCTCCTTTACTTTCTCCCTCCCCACAGCTCTCATCCTTCAGACATCTTCACAGTGTATCTCAAAGTCCTCCCCAACTCTCCCCTCTTCTCTGGTGGATCCTATAGTTTGGAATACCTCCAATCCCACCTGCGCTACCCATGCCACGCTTATTTTAATTTGTCTTAGGGATCCTTCAATTTTTCCTTGCGTTCCCCAATATCCCCTAGCTCCCAAATATTTACAGACTTAAACCTATAGTCAAATGTCTTTTAGACAATGGTTTTCTCAAACCTACCCATTCACCCTATAATACTCCCATTCTCCCAGTACTCAAGCCTGATGGGTCTTACCATCTAGTGCAGGAGCTTAGGGTAATCAATAACGCTGTTACCCCAATCTACCCAGTGGTGCCAAATCCTTATACCATGCTCCCTCATATCCTTCCCTCCACCACTCACTTTATAGCCATAGACCTTAAAGATACCTTTTTTACCATCCCCTACACCCTGATTGTCAGGATTTCTTTGTGTTTATATGGAGTGATCCAGACAAACTCAGGTCTCAACAACTTACTTGGACAGTGCTCCCCTAAGGGTTTAGGGATAGTCCTCACTTCTTTAAGCCAAGCTCTTGCTGCTGACCTTGCAGTACTTAACCTCAAACCTATCACTCTTCTTCAATCCATTGATGACCTTCTCTTATGCTCTCCATCCCATAACTTAGCCATACAGCATTCAGCTAGTCTCCTTAATTTTCTTGCCAGTCGTGGGTACAGGGTCTCTTCTGCTAAAGCCCAAATAGCTTCCCCAAAAGTCAAATATCTAGGTCTCTCTCACTCCTACCACTTGTTCTATCACTACAGATCATAAGGTTATTCTTTGGGATCTCCAGGTGCCCACAACCAAACAGGTTATATCTTTCCTAGGTTTAGCTAATTTCTTTCACCTCTGGATTCCTAACTTTGCAACTCTAGCCCAACCCCTCTACAAAGGCTCCTTATCAGAACCCTAGACCCCACTATGCCCATACATGCCTCCTTTCATAAATTGAAAGAGGCTCTCCCAAGGGCTCCAGCCCTTACCCTTCCTGACTCCACCCAACCTTTCACTCTATATACTACCTCTCAGGGTCACAATGCTGTAGGTGTACTGGGACACAAAAAGGGACCTTCTTTTCAAGCAGTAGCCTACTTGTCAAAGCAGTTAGACAATAGAGTAAAAGGATGGGCACCTTGTCTCTGAGCCCATGAGGCTGCAGCCCTATTACACAGGAAGCTAAAAAGTTTACATTAGGGCAGTCTATTACAGTATACTCACCTCATCATCTAAGTGAGCTTATCTCACATAAGACACTCCCTGCCCTGATGACCCCTTCCCTTCAACAGGTACATCTAGCCCTCTCTCAGGACCCTTCTATCTCTGTTGCAACTAGTGGTCCTCTTAATCTGGCAACTTTGCTTCCCACCTCAGAAGGCCACCCTCACCATGACTGTACTGAGGTCCTACAGGTGAGCCTCACTCTTTTCCCTCACATTAGTAGCACACCTCTCTCTTTAGCCTTTCACACAAGGTTCATAGATGGCAGTTCAACAAATACAGACAATCAAAAGAGAGCAGGATATGCAATAGTTAACCAGTCAAAACTTATAAAGGCTAATCCACTGCCACCTGGAACACCTTCCTAGAGGGCAGAACTTATTGCCCTTACAAGGGCTTTTACACTAGAAACGGACAAAGTCATAAATATATACACTGATTCAAAGTATACATTTAGCATTTTACACTCCCATGCTGCTATCTGGCAAGAAAGGGGTTTTATCAACTCCCAGGAAACCCCCCTATTTAATGTGCCTCTTATCCTTAAACTCTTAGAGGCAACACAACTTCCAAAGTAAACAACAGTTATTCACTGTAGGGGACACCAGAATTCTGAAGATCTCATTGCTCAAGGCAATGCCTTTGCAGATTCATAAGCCAAGTTAGCTGTACAAAGGCCTTATCCTTCTCATCTTCTCCCATTAGTCCCAAATAGCCTACCTCAACCTAATTATTCACCAGAGCAACTACAATTACTTCATAAACCAGGTTACACACAAAACACTCAGGGATGAGTTTTCCAGGAATCAAAACTTGTTCTCCCAGATCAACAGGCCTTAGACATCATCATTGACTTACATAGCTGTTTCCATATATGATCACAGGCCCTATACAGACTCTTAGCCCCAGTTACACATCCTTCTCTGAAGGCTATCATTCTTCAGATTACTCACACCTGTCATCTCTGTGCTAGGACCTCTCCTCAGGAACACATAGCACCCCCTTCCTTTCCTACTCATCAATTTCATAGACACACCCCTAGTCAGGACTTGCAGGTAGATTTTACACACATGCCCCACCACAAAACTCTGAAATATCTTCTCACCTTTGTTTGTAATTTTTCAGGATGGATAGAAGCCTTTCCCACAACCAGGGAGACTGCTGATGTAGGTACAAAAGTCCAGGTAATTACAGGAAATCATTCCAAGGTTTGGTCTACCTCAGAGTATTCAGTCAGATAATGGTCCAGGCTTTATTTCTCAAATCACTCCACAGTTATCCTCAAGCCACATCACCTGGTGCCTACACATTCCATACCATCCACAATCCTCAGGAAAAGTAGAAAAGGCAAATGGCCTCATAAAAACACACCTCACAAAACTCATTTTAGAACTATACCAACCCTAGCCTCAACTTCTGCCCCTACCTTTAGCCAAGCTCAGGGCACTTCCCTGGGCTCCTACATTTTTAAGCAGTTTTGAACTTATGTATGGCAGACCAGTATTACTCCACAATCTTCCTACCCACCAAAGTCTCCCTCCTCTTGCTGACTATATCCCAATCCTCTCCTTCCTCCAACACTTGTTACAACATGTTGATCTCTGCCTTCCCCAGCCCTCTGATGGGGCCAAACCAGATCTTCTTATATTCCAAGGAGATCTAATTTATCTCAAATGTTCTAAATCCACAGGACTACAACCAAGGTGGAGTGGTCCCTACCTGGTCTTCTTGGCAACCCCAACAGCGGCCAAAGTTGCTGGACTGCCATCCTGGTTCCACATCACTCAAGCTAAGCAGTGCCCTCCCAACCCTGAATCTAAACATCTTGAGTGGTCATCTCATCTTCTATCACCCACCTGTCTCTGTCTCACTAAGGCCTCACAGCCACAACTATCAGGCTAAGTCATGTTTTGTTATCCAATTTGGTTCCTAATCCCTTATATTCTTTTTTTTTTTACAGTAGGACTCTTGACAATCTTTCCTAAAGACTCCCACACCATGTGTAAAATCATCTTCATGCTCTTCTACATAACAATTGTCTTAGTTCTCTCTATCCTCAGCTGTTTGGTTAAATGTGAGATTCTTGTGAGTCTAGGCTCTCATTTCCCTTATAGTGACACAGTGGCCCTCCCCAACCCTACGCTGTAATTTCCCAAATATGATTCAATCATCAGGCCTTATATTTCTCATGCTTCTTATTCTTTCCAGCTCAACTCCTGGACCAAAGACAAGCCCCACCTATTTACACTTTTAACTTTTACCTTTTCAGATGGGGGAATAATCACCTCTCGTAACTTCACTCCTCCTAACCACACACTTACTTTTCAGATTCTACCTCACCATGGCCCTAATGGAACGGCATATGTAAATCAAAGACACCTGTCTTTCTACCTCTCTTGGGCCCTTAAATATGATAGTGACCTGCCTCTTCATAGCACCTTGTCTCTTCATTTTTTCAATCTAGGATGCAAGCATTCACCAATGATAAAGTTGTCCTGGTACCAGCTTCTGCATGGGCATCAACCATCATCCCGTCAACCTTCCTGAACCCCAATATGGCACCCCCTTTCAGCAGGAAGTAGTAAGAGAGAGACTTCACTCTTTTGCTAACAATAAAAAGATGGGAATGAAAGAGTTTTGCCCTAGAATAAGTTTCCAGACATTATGGCGGTGGAAGGCTGAATCAGGGATGTTTACCCTGAGGTCACTTCCTCCTTCCCTATTACAACTTCCTTTTTCCTTTCCCAGTGCATGCAAAAAAGTTCCAATCAGCTCCTCATGCATTATCAATGCCTGCCCTAAGCATCATCCCCAGTCAGAGGTTATTTGTATATCCCATACCCCATGTTCCAGTCAGAGAAAGCCAAACCACCTTTGGTTGTGGGCTCCTCTCCATGTCTTGGAATAAAGGCCACTTTTACTTTTATATTTTTGCTCTATTATTGTGCTGAAAAATGCTAATAGCATGCACTAGTGGTTTCAAAGAATTTGGGTTAGAAGAGTAGGAGTAAAGTTAGACTGTAGGGTAAGATGACTGTAAGATGAGGAAAGAAATACTTTGGATTAGAGCAAGCTTGGGGAAAAGCAGAGAGAAAGAAAGAAAGGAGGAGGAGAGAAGGGAAGAGGAGAGGGTAAGGTGAGGCAGAGAGTGGTAAGGCCAGGAGAGGAGAAAGACAGGAGAGCCTGGAATCCAGATATAAGTGGAAGTTTACCTGACAGGAGAGGAAGGTGAATCTAGGTGGATGGCAAATTTAAAGAACAGAGTTTTAAAAATTAGGCAGCCTCAGTTTTCTCTATGAAATGAGTTACAATGATACATAAGTGTAAGGAACACAATACAGGCCTGGAGGGTTGGGAATTATACTTGGTTTTTATTTCCTTCCTGTTAAATAAAAATGTTTGTGAATTGATTGACTATTATTCCTGGTACACCCAAGACAGTTCTAAGTTATGCCTCTTGTTCTGTTGTAACTATTTGTAGTCCCAGTTGAAACAATTAAATATATAGTAACCGTATATACTTGAGCATGTGTGTGTGCATGTGCATGCTTGTGTGTGTGTGTGTGTGTGTGTGTGTGTGTGTCTACAGTCATCCTCTCATATCTCTAGGGGGTTGTTTCAAGACCCCTCATAGATTCCAAAATTTAAAGATGCTCAGTCCCTCATATAAAATGACTTAACATTTTCATATATCCTATCTATATCTTCCCTCATACCTTACTTCTTGTAGTGTATTTTATTGACATGTAATATTTATACATATTTAGTTTTAAGGTACAGTGCAATGCTCATGTATGCATTAATCAACTCTGTAATAATTACATCCATCACCTTAAACTTATCGTTTCTTGATGAAAAGTGTCTTCAAATTCTATTTTGAGATAAATAATGATTAGTGTTAATTTTGTTTGTCATGCTATGCTGTAGAAACAGAAATTATTTTTTCTTCAATACCCGATACCAAAAAAGAAAAAAATGGTAGCATTGTTCCTATTAATCAACCAAATTATTTGTAGATACATCATTCCACAAACCACATAGCTGTCTAAGTTTTCTTGGGCACTGAAACATAATTTTTGGCTGTTATCCTCTAAAACCTCTCACTCACAAGTAACCCTTTTCTTCCATGCAATATTAAACAATTGAGTCTCTCTCTGTCTCTCTGTCTCATACATGCAGTCATGTGCATGCATGTACACACACATACATGCACACACAATTTTCAACACATTTCTCTCCTTGGCTTGGGAGGGACTAAGAAAACTAGGCAACAGATCTGTATTTCCAAGATGTCCGTTTCTCTCACTCAGGAAACCTATGACTAAGTTCATTTGTTCTTCCTGAAGCATTTTCCAGAAACTTTCAGGCAGCATACCTGGAAGGTTCAGAAAGGTGATGTAGTCTCTGTGTGACCTGGAGATTTCATACTCTACAAGTGAATGTGCGAAACTAGCACTTCAGCCCCACTGAGCATCTGACTTTGAAAATGAGCAGCAGCTGCTCAGGTAGTACAATAAAACCCATGAGCCCTCAAGAAAGGCTCAGTATACTCTCCCCCTTCCCCATCCTCAGAAGCTCTCACTATCAAACTGAAGTCATGGCTCCTTCTTTGTCACTCCCATACTCCTATACTCTCTTCTACTCTCCTTATGTCCTGGTGGGTATCCTGGTGACTTGAGTGTGGGTCTTTATTAAATATCAAATTATGTCCAATAATTTAGGCAGCCCACATGCAATCTTGCATAGTACAGCTGTTTCTTATTTAGTCATTCATTCACTGAATGAGTTTTGTACTTAATGGAATATTTAAGGGTGAATTCAAAGCAGGATTTCAAGGTGGATTAATGTTTTAACTCAGTGACTGCATTTGATCAGGTATCTGGACACAGCATGGTAGTTGGAGGCTAAAGTCAAGGACACGTTTGTGGAACGTTTTTTCAGGATACCAGCAGATCTACTTCTTACCAAATAGATCTCTTGGGTAGACAACAGAAAATAACAGTAGTAATAATAGTAACAAAACAAGACAACAAGCTTTTCAAAAGTATTCACTTTCTTTTTTTAAAATTTTATTTAAAGAGAAGAAGAAAAAAAACCAAACAAACAAAACAGAAAGAGGGCAGCAACAATACAGAATTCCAAAGGGGAAAGAAAAAAAGAAAGAACAACAACCACAAAAAAAAAACCAAAAACAAAAATACTAAGAAATCGCCACTTGATAAGTTACATACTGTCATCATTGGAAATAGTTGTTCAAGTTACAAAGTTAAAACATACAAAGTACATATTCAAACAATGAGACTTAACGGTTCTGCTCAACATTCTAACAAAAACAGTAATATGGTCATCTATCTTACACACTTAAACATACACACAGTTATATCCTTTAGAGCACTTTCTTTCCCTCTTTTTACAGTAGCAATTACACATTTTGGGTTTTATTACTCCTACAGTTCTTATTACTTTTTACACTAGAGACACAATGTGATATTTATAAATATGATTCTTATTTATTTCACTAATGAGGATAGTCTCAAGTTGTCTCCATCTCCCTATGAAGGCCTCAAGATCATCATTTTTTATAGCTGAGTAATATTCCATTGTATAAAAATACCACATATTTTTCATCCACTCTGCAGTTGATGGGCATCTTGGTTGTTTCCAAGATTTAGCTATTACAAATTGGGCTGCTATGAACATGGGTGCACATATATCATTGTGATATGAACTTTTCAGTTTCTCTGGGAAAATACCCAGGAGGGGAATAGCTGGGTTGAATGGAGCTTCCAATCCTAGTCTTCTGAGAATTCTCCATACTGATTTCCATAGTGGTTGCACCAGTCTACACTCCCACAACAGTGGAGCAGTGTTCCTTTTTCCCCACAGCCTTGCCAACATTTGTTATCAGTTGATTTCTTGATGGCAGCTATTCTTTCCAGTGTGAGATGAAATCTCAATGTTGTTTTAATTTGCATTTCTCGAATGACCAGTGATGGTGAACATTTCTTCATGTATTTGTTTGCCATTTGTATATCTTCATATGAGAACTGTGTGTTCATCTCAGCTGCCCATTTTTGGAGAGGGTCTTTGAATTTGGGCAGCTTGATAGTTTTCAGTTCTTTATATGTTCTTGATATAAGTCCTTTGTCTGAGGGATTGCTGGCTAAAAGTCTTTCCCATTCTGTGGGTTTTCTTTTCACTATGATGCTGATTTCTTTTGAAGTGCAGAAACTTTTCAATAATATGCGGTCCCAGTTGTTGATTCTCTGAAGTGTTTCCCATGCAATTTGCATTTTGTTCATGAATTCTCTGCCTACACCTATGTCTCCAAGATTTCTACCTACTTTATCTT
>PVJX010017324.1:24752-38669 GCA_004027295.1 Dolichotis patagonum
TGTTTCTGTTTTAATGTTTAGGTCTTTGATCCATTTAGACTTTAGTTTTGTGCATGGTGATAGGCATGGATATAGTTTCAGTCTTCTGCATGTGGAGAGCCAATTTTTCCAACACCATTTATGAAATAGGCTGTCCTTCCTCCAGTGAACATGTTACACTTTTTAAATTTTTTTTTTTTTTTTTTTGGTACCGGGGAT
The DNA here is from genome assembly GCA_004027295.1 of Dolichotis patagonum. NCBI lineage: Eukaryota > Metazoa > Chordata > Mammalia > Rodentia > Caviidae > Dolichotis > Dolichotis patagonum. Next base: position 24,951 of record PVJX010017324.1, read on the forward strand.
CGAACTCACGACCTCACGCTTACCAGGCAGGCACTTAAGCCACTGAGCTACATCCCCGGCCCAGTGAACATGTTTAGCCCCTTTGTCAAATATCAGGTGGCTGAATGTCTTTGTACCTATATTTGTATCTTCTAATCTGTTCCATTGATCCTCAGGTCTATTTCTTTGCCAGTACCAGGTTGATTTTATCACTGTGGCTTTGTAGTACAGTTTCAAGTCAGGAATTGAGACACCTTCTGCCTTGCCCTTATTGCCCAGAATTGCCTTTGCTATTCTAGGTTTCTTCTGTTTCCAAATGAATTTTAGGAGTGTTTTCTCTGGATCTGTGAGGTATGTCCATGGTATTTTGATTGGGATTGTGTTAAATCTGTATAACAGTTTTGGGAGTATGGCCATTTTCACAATGTTGGTTCTTCCTAGCCAAAAGCATGGAACATCTTTCCATTTTCTAATATCCTCTTCAATCTCCTTTGTTAGCATAGTATAATTTTCAGCATATAGGTCTTTTACATTTTTAGTTAGGTTGATTCCTAAGTACTTCATTTTTTTTAGATGTTATTGTGAAGGGCAATATTTCCATAATTTCTCTCTTGGTGAGGTTCTTGTTTGTGTACAGGAATGCTATTGATTTTTGAGCACTGACTTTGTATCTAGCTACACTGCTGAATTTGTTTATTACCTCTAGTAGTCTTTTAATGGAGTTTTTTGGGTCTTCTATATAGAGTATCATGTCATCTGCAAATAGTGATAATTTAACTTCTTCCTTTCCTATCTTTATTCCTTTTATTTCTTTCTCTTGTCTGATTGTCCTGGCTAGTGTTTCCAGAACTATATTGAATAGGAGTGGTGATAGTGGACATCCTTGTCTTGTTCCTAATTTTAAAGTGAAAGCATTCAGTTTTTGTCCATTTAGTATAATGTTGGCTGTTGGTTTGTCATAGATGGCCTTTATAAGGTTGTGGTAGACACCGTGTATTCCAAGTTTCTGAAGGGTTTTTATCATGAACATGTGTTGGACCTTATTGAAAGCTTTTTCTGCATGTATTGAGATGACCATGTGGTTTTTGTTTTTGGTTCTGTTGATGTGGTGTACCACATTTATTGATTTGCATATGTTAAACCATCCCTGCATTCTTGGAATGAACCCCACTTGGTCATGATGTATAATCTTCTTGATGATTTGCTGCAGTCTATTTGCTACTATTTTATTGAGAATCTTTGCATCTATGTTCATTAGTGAGATTGGCCTATAGTTCTCCTTTTTGGTTGGGTCTCTCTCTGGTTTTGGTATCAGAGTAATACTTGCCTCCAAGAATGAATTAGGGAGGATTGCTTTCTTTACAATTTTATTGAACAGTTTAAGGAGTATTGGCATCAGGTCTTCTCTAAATTTCTTATAGAATTCAGCTGTGAATCCATCAGGACCTGAATTTTTCTTTGTTGGTAAGTTTTTAATTACATTTTCAATTTCAATAGTTGATATTGGGTTATTCAAAATTGCTGTATCTTCTTGGTTGAGCTTTGGTAGTTCATATGTTTCTAGAAATCTGTCAATTTCCTCTGTGTTTTCCTCTCTATGTGAGTAGAGATTTTCAAAGTAGGTGTTCATGATCTTTTGAATTTCCATGGGATCTGTGTTAATTTCCCCCTTTTTGGTCCTTATTGCACGAATTTGGGTTTTTTCTTTCTTCTTTCTAAAGTTAGCTAGAGGTTTCTCAATTTTGTTTATTCTCTCAAAAAACCAGCTTTTTGATTCATTAATTCTTTATATATTTTTTTAGTTTCAATTGCATTGATTTCTGCTCTAACCTTTACAATTTCCTCTCTTCTTGCTCTTCTTTTTCTAGAAGCTTGAGATGCAGCATTAGATTTTTTATTTGTGCTTGTTCTGTTTTCTTGATAATGACAACTTATTGCTATATATTTCCCTCTTAAGACTGCTTTCATTGCATCCCACAGATTACAATAGGTTGTTTCCGCATTTTCATTGAATTGTAGGTATTGCTTTATTTCTTCTTTAATTTCCTCTGTAGCCCACTGGTTGTTCAAAAAGTTGTTATTTAATTTCCATGTATTTATGCCAGTTTTGCAGTTTCTTTTGCCATTAATTTCCAATTTCAGTGCATTATAGTCAGATAGTATGCATGGGACAATCTCCATACCTTTGCATTTACTTAAAAATGCTTTGTGGGATGATATATGGTCTATTTTGGAGAATGTCCCATGGGCAGCTGAGAAGAATGCATATTCTGATGTGGTTGGGTGGAACACTCTGTAAACATCTACTAAGTCCAATTGCTAGCAGGTATGATTCAGTTGTATTATTTCTTTGCTGATTTTTTTGCCTAGTTGATCTATCTCTTTGTGACAGTGGGCTGTTAAGGTCACCTGTAATAATTGTGTTCTTGTGTATTTGGTTTTTCATGTCCTTTAGTATCTGTCTTATATAGTTGGGTGCTCCTGTGTTTGGTGCATATATATTTATAATTGTTAGTTCTTCATCTTGAATTTTTCTAATTACAAGTATGTAGTGACCTTCTTTGTCTCTTATAATCATTTTAGGTTTGAAGTTCACATTGTCTACAAATAAAATAGTTACCCCTGCTTTTTTCTGGGTTCCTGTTGCATGGAATACTGTTTTCCATCCTTTGACTTTTAATGTATGAGTTTCTTTTTGAGTCAGATGCATTTCTTGTATACAGCATATTGTGGGATCCTGTTTCTTGATCCATTCTGTCAACCTGTTTCTTTTGATATGTGAATTGAGCCCATTTGCACTTATAGATATCACTGATATGTACTGGTTTGACTTTGCCATGTTGTGTTACTGTTGTTAGTTTCCTGCTTTTCTCCCTTGTTTATCTTTTTGTCCAGCCTGGTGATTTCTTTCTGTTGTTGTTCTGGAGCTTGTGGTCATTTTTATCTCTATGTAGGATGTCCTTCAGCACTCTTTCTAAGGTTGGTTTGGTGGATATGAATTTCTTTAGCTGTTCTTTGCCATGGAAGTATCTTGTTTCTCCATTAAATTTGCTGGGTTTTGCTGGGTATGTCAGTCTGGGTTGAAAGTTGTTTGCTTTTAGGGCTTGAAATACTTCACTCCAAGTTCTTCTTAACCTGAAAGTTTGTGCTGAGAAGTGTGCTGTGATGCTAATAGGCTTTCCTTGATAGGTGAGTTGTGTCTTTTCTCTAAAAGCTTTTAGTATTCTGTTTTTATGCTGTATGTCTGAGATCTTAATAATTATATGTCTGGGTGTAGGTTTATGTTGGTTATGACTGTGTGGCATTCTGTATGCCTCACTTATTTGTATATCTGATTTTCCCCCCATGTTTGGGAAATTTTCTGCCATTATTTCTGTAAACAGCTTAGCTATATCCTTTGCACTGTCTCCTGCCTCCTCACTAATGCCTATTACTCTAACATTGTTTCTCCTGGCATCATCTTGCAGCTGTTGGATTGTCATTTCATGTTGCTTTGTTGTTTTTATAAGTTCTACCCTTTCAAGATTGCTATCTGCAATCCTGTCCTCAAGGTCCGAAATTCTATCCTCAGCTTCATCTAAATGGCTTTGCAGGCTTTCAATACAATTTTTTGTTTCTTGCATATCTCTTTCAATTGTTTTCATAGATTCTGCTTGTTTTCTGCATTATTCATTCAAAGTTTCAATCAATTTCTCATGCTCCTGTAGTTTCTTTTGTATTTTTTCTCTAGCTATGTTGAGCAGCTCATTTACTAAGGTTGTTACTTTTGCATTTACATCAGGCATTATTTCTAATTTGATTTCCTCTATAGCCTCATGGATTTGTTTCTTTACTTCATTTGCTATCTTTTCAGAGATTTCTGGTATATGAATTTTAGGGTCTTCTATTTCATTGCCACCTGCACTTGCCCCTGATGGACTAGATGTTCGGGATTCCATTTTGCCTTTTTGTTTAGTCATTTTCACCTTTTGGGTGAATTTCTTGTCTTTCTATTCCAACAGACACAACTTTCTGCAGTGTGTGTTTCAGGGTTCTACTGTGTGGTTGATGTTTGCCAAATTGCTGGGTACCACCATGAAGAGGAGATCCAGTCTCCTGAAATCCTCCTACTGTGCCTATTGGGTGAGTCCTATATTCTTCCTGGGGTAACTCTCCCAGAAGTATTGATGCAGGGCAACTCTTAGTTCCTGCTGTTGTTATATCTTCAGGTTGTTGCAGGTCACCAGGTCTCCCTGGCTATAGTGTTTGTGTCAGCTGAGGCCCTACTGTGTCACTAGGAGTCTCATAAGTTCTTTCAATTTCCTCTAAGTTGGGGCAGGGTGATATTGGCACACTCCTCAACCTATCTGATGTTCTCTGTGTGGGGGAGGGGGTTACCCACTCTCTTGCCAGGTTAGCCAAAGTCTTACACTTGGAGGGATTTACCCACTGCAGACCTCTATTTTATGGGGAAACTCACCACACTGACTGAAGCCTGATGAGGTCTTCTGTTTGGGTGAGGGGTTCCTGAGCCTCTCATCAAGCCAGTATGGTAGTCCACTGTAGTCCAATGTTCCTGGTGGAAGGGTGGATCCAGCAGATGTGGCCCCAGGCAGCTCAGGCCTGTGGCAGGCTTCCTAGATGTTCCTGGAGAAGGGGAGCACCCAGCAGTGGCAGTCCCAGGCACCTCAGGCCCTCTGCCACTGGTCTGCGCAATGTTCCCAGTCCCAAACAGCCCAGGCCAAGCTGCCAGTCTCCACGGAGTTCCCAGTCCTAAACAGCCTAGGCCAAGATGCCAGTCTCCACGAGGTTCCTTGCGGGCGAAGGGCAGGCTTACCAGTCCCAAATGGCCCAGGCCAAGATGCCGGTCTCCAAGAAGTTCCCAGTCCTAATATTCACTTTCTTTTGAGCACTGTTATTAATAACTCCTTCTTTCAGACCATTCCTTTAGCACAATGATGACCTATAGTTCAGGTGACAAAAACATTAGTGTAAATTAGTTGACAAAATGCTTCATCTTCTATAATCTGTACTCATGAAAGATCTGGAGGGATAGATATCATGCACAGAGTAAGGCAGGATATTCTCCTATATAGTATCTGTGAGTTTTTACCAAAACCACATAAGGTAGACTTCTTGTATCTGAAGTTTTAACTGGGAAATACTTAGAGTCTCTTGTGTCCTTTAAAAGTTTTTATTCATTGACCCCTGTGATAAAGAAGAGTCTTGGCAAAAAAGGGCATTTGAAATAGCAGTGTATCTTCCTTGCTCTTTGGGGTATGTTAATAAGCTTAAAGACAACAACAAAATCCTCTGGTGTCTGCAAAATGAATGCACCTTTTTCTTATGCATAAATCTCCATGACAGCCTATTGAAACAGATCCTCCATTATCAAAGCAATGAAAACACATTCATTTAAGCTCTTCTTTCTTATTTATATAGGTTTTTAAGCTCTTAGATAATTGCTTTAAGGTTAACCTTTTTCTGGGTCTCTATAAAATGCCAAATATTTGTGGAAAACTGCAAGCATAATATTCATTCTAAGCAGATCTCTTGACTGACACAGTGCAAGAAATTTGTTCCTTCCCCACCACCATGCCATCATGCTTGCTCAAGCCATTTTTATTTATTTTTTTATTTTTTATTTTTTATTTATTTATTATTATTTTTTTTTGGTACCGGGGATCGAACTCATGACCTTGCGCTTGCCAGGCAGGCACTTAAGCCACTGAGCTAAATCCCCGGCCCTTTATTTTTTTTTAAGAGCAGAACATATTCATTGAGAGAAAGAAATCTTCTGTCTGAGAGAGAGACAGGAGGGTTCCCAAGTGGGTTGCCAAAGACACTGTCTTTTCTAGGGACTTTTATAGAGTAAAACCACAAAGTGAGGCAGGTCTAAGGTGGAGAAAACATGGGAACTCGCAAGGTGGCCATGAGATGGGACAGAACTATGGCCAACCAATAGGATTAATTGCTCAGGTAAAATTGATAAAATTGGGGACAAATGGGAAAGCAAGTCATGTAGCAAGTAGGCATGCATAAAGACCAGTGACTCTTCCTATAGGAAATTAGGATGGCAAACCTTGGCTTCCTCAGGGTGATAGAGACCTGTTTAGAGTATCAGTTCCTGATGCTTATCCTTAGGAAGCATGTGGGTACATTTGATTTATCTTTTGTTTTGAGGTATGGCCCACAGCAGAAGTGTCAGTCTCCCCCACAGTTGCAAGGTATCTGACCTTCTGCTCTGGTTCCTTTGAGGGCCTAGCCCTGTCTAACTGCCTATAATATCTCTGTGTAACTCAGCTGCCTATAACAGTCCCTGCACTGAAGAAGTAACCCAAACTGCTATGAAGGAGTAATGGGCAATGACCAGTCTGGTTTCTTCAGGCTTAAGGGGGTCATAGTTGTTGATTGGCAGTTAGGGATCTAAAGGCCCTCAATAGACACAAGGCATTTTTATCTTGGGCAGGCATACAGCTTTGAGTCTGGAGGAGACAAAGGAAAAGGAACAATTAAGTATGCATGGGCCAAATAATAAGATTATTAAGATACTTATGAGTACAGTTAACAAAGATTTCCACCAAGAGGAGCTAATGGCTTTTCATAGGAAGGATAAGGATAAGGTCCAGGGAATTTTAGGGTTTTACATGTCATTGATTTGTCATCTAATGTCATGAACAGCTATTGATATATTAGCAAAAGGATCAGTAATGCACACACATTTGGCTTTTACAATTGCACAAGTACCCTTCTGTACTGCTATTAGAATTTCTAGTGCCATCTGATTTTGGCAGATGGTCCATCTCATTAATTTTACTTTTTACTCATGCCATTTTTAATCAGACCACTCATCCCAGTCAAGTGAGGGGAAGTACAATGCTTCCCAGTGACCAATAAAACAACCATGTGAAGATACTAGACTATCCAGCCTCGGCCCTTGGCTGTACCTTTCAAATCACTGTCACTATAGTAACCAAGCCTGTTTTTTCGCAAAGTCAAAGAATGAAATCACTGACAAAATGGAAGAAGATAAAAGAGTTTTCATTAGAAATATAAGAAGCTACCATTGCACAAGGAAATGCATCAAACTCCAAACTCCTAGCTGGCTCTGCACCTCGGTTTTACTAAGCACAGGGCTACAGAGCCAATTACTAACCAATTAATCTGATCAAAGATGAAACTGATCCCCAGGAAAAGACATAAGGCTAGAAGAATCAGCTGCTTCAGGAAGAAATAACAGATGGACCAGCAGTATATACCCAAGGAAAACCCACAGCTGTTCTAAACTGCAAAGGTAGCATGAGGTTTTATCCCAACCATAACTTATTCACAGCAGGAAAGAGCTGGAGAAGAAATCCAGTGCAACACCCATCATCTTGCCAGAGAAAGTCTAATCAGGCACCACTTTAAGAAAGGATTGGTTGTGTGACACTGAGCCACAGAACATCTGTACTACAGCTTCACTCTAGGTCAGTATTACACTACCACAGTGACTAGGTGAGACACAGCCATGGGAGACAGATGTGGAGAGGGCTAGGGCTAGACATAGATGCTCTCATACCCCCTGAGAATGTCACAATCAGACCAGGAAGGACAGGGCCTACAGTACATGGTGGCAGGCAGGGTTGGTGGGTCTGGCTTTCAGAAGTGACCAGATCTGAAGGTTTTGGTACTGAGTCTGCTTAAGCCCCCATCCTGCCACCTGTATTTAGTGGAGGCCAGGGTTCTGATCACTCTTCTTTATATCAGTGTGACTAGGGACAGGACTCAGCTTGGATGATTGCCATGACCTGGGTTTATGGAAGGGGTCCTCTTGAATAGAGGAGTCACTGTACAAATCTACAGGTAGTGAAGTGGGTAGAGGACTATGACTTGCTGTATTCCAAAATTACAAGTTCTGGAAGCAACCACTCATTTGGATATACACAGAAAATTTTTTGACTCAGTTTTTCTTTTTTTGGTTATTGTTGTTTTGGTCCTTTTTCCCCTTTCTTGCTCTTAGTTTGTTGTTTCACTAGTTTTTCTTTTTTCCTTTAATTTACTCTTACTTTTTTCTCATTTTTCCTTTTTTTACTAGGTTTTTTGTTACTCCTATCTAGTACTCTTAATTTCCCTTTACCCCTTAATAGGATCTTAGTTTCACTCTTATTTCCCCTTTCTTGCCTTCCATTGCTTAATTTTCCAAATTTTACTTTTTTCATGTTTATATTCCCCAAGCCCTCTATCCCTACTAATATAACAATTAAACTTTATGAATCTATGTATAGTTAGTTAACTATATGTTATTAATGTTGAACATTGTTTTATTGTTAGTGGAGGTAAATCTGTTTCATTTAGTAGATATTTATTGTAGATCAATATCTGGTTTATCTCTGTATTTATAATATAATCTTAGATCTCTTTTGTATGGTTAAGGTTGGTACATTATTGCTTCTTGGGGTTTGCAATATCCAGTTTATATTTGATTCTATTGTCATTGCTGATTTTATTATTATGGCAAAGGTGACATAGTTATTGCAATTAATTAGTTTTCTCTGTATGCCAGTATCTGGATTGTCTTGGGACTATAAAGATTACCATGGCCCATTCCCAGAGACACAGATACTGAGCCAAATAAGCTACAACACCTCCATAAAAAGAAGTGGTTAAATGCTGAGACAAAGACAAAGGTCCATAGTTAGCTACACCCAGAAGATATCACCAAAAAGGAGACATTAACTAAAGAGATCTTTATACTGAAAACAAAGCTTTCTACTACAAACCACAAGCCTCAACACACACACAAAAAAATAGAAGCATGAGAAGATAAATGAACAAAACAATTTCTAAAACTCCCAAATCTCCCAAAGCTGATCTATGGGAGTATGAAGGGTAGGAAAACAAAAGCCACACACCTGAATTATTTGACATGATATTAGAAAAAATAACAGATCAATACCACATTTGGAAAGGTCACAGAAGATATAAACAAAGAGATATTGGGCCAAGTAAGCAAAATGATCATCAAGTTCTATAAAAAACACTAATAAAAATCTAGTTGAGCTAAACAAAACAATATAAAATATGAATGACCAGTATAAGAGAATTAGAAAGCCAGGCATGGCAGCACATGCCTGTAATCCCAGAAGATGGGAAGCTGGAACAGGAGGACCACTACAAGTTCAAGGTCAGTCAGTGCTGCCTAGTGAGACCCTATATCAATCCCTCCCCACCAAAAGAAACAAGAATTAGAGTCCACAAAGAGGCTCTGAATAGAAATTCAGGAGATTAAAAATTCTACTGAAAGTATGGACAATAGAAGTGTCCAATGTGAGAACAGAGTGTCAGAACTAGAAGATAAGGTCGCTATTGGTGACCAATGAGAGATACCTTGAAAACAATAAAAGAACATGAAAAATCAATCCAACAACTCCTAGATGACATGAAGAAGACTCTAAGATAAACTAGAATTAGTGAAAAGTCAAAAATTGGCACAAATGTCACAAAAAACTTCACTGAAATAATATCAGAAAACATTCCAAATAAGAGAAAGGAATTTAACATGCAGATAAGTGAAGCATACAAAACTCCAATAACAATTATCAGAAAAGAACCTCTCTACGATGCATCATAATCAAACTCCCAGAAGTTCAACACAAGAACAGATTCTTAAAAATAGTTAGAGAAAAGCAATTCATATTTATAAAGTTAAACTGGGGCTGGAGATTTAGCTCAGTGGCATAAGCACCTGCCTGGCAAGTATGAGACCATGAGTTTGATCCCCAGTACCAAGAAAGAAAGAAGGAAGAAAGAAAGAAGAAAGAAAGAAAGAAAGAAAGAAAGAAAGAAAGAAAGAAAGAAAGAAAGAAAAGAAAAGAAAAGAAAAGAAAAGAAAAGAAAAGAAAAGAAAAAAGAAAAGTTAAACTCATTAAACTTACAAAGACTTCTTGACCCAAACTTTAAAGACTCTGGAGTGAATTCTGTAAGCTCTAAAAGAAAACAACTTCTAACCCAAGTTGTTATACCCTGCAAAACTACTTGTCAAAACTGATAGTGAAATATTTTCATGATAAAAACATCAAAGAAATGGATGACCAACAAACCACCACTCAAGTAATTCTCAAGGATACCCTAGAAAGAGACAGTGAAGCCGATAATGACCAAACATCTAATAGAATGAATATACCAACTAGCAGTTTAGTAGAAGGGAAAGGAAGGGAAATAAGGCAATGACAGGAGTAAGTCAATACCTATCAGTAGTAACTCTTAATGTGAATGGTCTAAATTCCCCAGTCAAAGAAGAATTAGAAGAATGGATCAAGAAACAAAATGAACAATGTACTATACATAAGAAACACATTTAACTCAAAAAGTAACTCATAAACTAAAAATAAAACAATGGAAAAGAGTATTATATGAAACAGGAACCTGAAAAAAAAAAAAAACAAGTATATGCCAGGAATTTAGCTCAGTTGTACAGCACCTGCCTTGCAAGCATGAGGTCCTGAGTTTGATTCCTAATACTTCTCCACCCCAAATAAAGCAAGTATAGCTCTCCTATATTCAGACATAGTGAACTTAAACCCAAAACTGATCAAAAGAAGCAAAGAAGTACACTACATATTGAGTAAAGGAACAGTCTAACAGAAACAAATAACAACTATTAAAATATATGCATGGAACAGTGGTGCACCCAACTGTATAAAACTACATTGGCAGACATAAAAACCAGGTAAACATTACCACAATTATAGTGGGGGACTTCAAGAGCACCAAACCAAAAGGAAGGAAATTTTAAAGATCAGAGCAGAAATCAATGAAATTGAGACCTCTCCCCAAAAGATACGAAGAATCAATGAATCAAAGATTGGTTCTTCAGAAGAATAAACAAAATAGACAAATCCTTAACCACTCTAATCAAAATCAGGAGAGAAAAGACATAAACAATGCAATTAAAAATGAAATGGTGAGATTGCAATGGACACTGCACAATCAAAAAGATTGTTAAGAACTATTTCACAGACCTATATACCATTAAATCAGAGACTTCAGAAGAAATGGAGAGAGTCCTGGATATGCATGAATTACCAAAACTGAGCCAAAAAGAGTCAAACCCTTGAATAATTCAATAATAGCCAGTGAAAGTAAAGCAGTAACCTACTAACCAAGAAAAATCCAGGTCCAGATGAATTCACTGCTGAGTTCTACAAAAACTTTAGGGAAGACCAATACTCCTCAAGCTTTCTAATGAAATTGAAAAGGAAGGAGTGCTCCCAAAGTTACTCCTGGAAGGGAGTATTACCCTGATCTCCAAACCACACAAAGATACAGCTGAGAAAGAGAACTATAGGCCAAGATTTCTAATGAACATAGGTGTAAAAATCTCCAACAAGATCCTGGCAAATGGAAAGCAACAAATCAAAAAGATCACAACACCGTGACCAAGTAGGCATCATCCCAGGGAATGCATAGATGGTTCAACATATGGAAATCAATAAATGTAGTAAGCATATAAACAGAAGCAAATACAAAAATCACACAATCATCTCAATAGCTGCAGAAAAAGCGTTTGACAAAAATTTAACATCCTTTCATGATAACAACCCTGAAGAAAATAAATATGGAAGGATCCTATCTTAATCTAAAATCAGAGCAACTGGACTCATCCTTTCTTAAAAATGTTCCTGTTTTAGAAGTCATGAATAAGCCAAGGTTGATGATATCAGCCATTTAATCTTGCTATGTGCCCCCACTTTCCTATTGGATCAATGCCAGCTAAGCGGCTATACTTGTAATCTTACTGGTTGATTATAGTTTAACCTACATTATAATCACATTGTGACTTTGCTATATAACACACCTTTGACAAAGAGCCTCTGTGGCAACCCACTCAGGACCCCTCCTGTCTCTCAGGAGCTATTGCTTTTCCTATTCCCCAATAAACCTTTCCTACCCTTAATATCTTTTGTCCTTTGGAATTCATTCTTTGATTCAGAAGACATAAACTTAGCACATCCGGCATCTAGCAGGTTGGGAATTATGTTTCTGTTATATCAAAAGGTCAAAGAAAATGTGATATTTACACACAATTGAGTATTTCTCTGTCATAGAAAAAGATAGGCTTGATTCATTTGTAGGAAATGGATGCACCCTGAGACCATAATGTTAAATGAGGTAAATCAGACACACAAGCGTAAAATTACATAGTTTCTCTTATATAATAAACCCAAATTATAAAGAGCAAAATGAGAGACAGATAACAGGAAGTAGTCTCAAATGTCAAGGCATCAGGAAGTGGGGTGGGAGAGAGAGGAAAAGGGGATGAAAAAAGGAATTACAGTATGTTATGTACATGTACCAGTTCCACACAAGGAATGTAATAATTATGTACTTCAAACATATACTATTTAGAAATTATAATTTTCCAAAAAGAAATATAAGAAGAAAACTAGGTCCTGGTTGGCAGGGGTCCCAAGTGGGTTGCCATGTGGACCCTGGTCCAGAACATCTTATGGAAAGGCAAAGCATTGGAATTTGTTCAACTGTTCAGTGGTCATCTATTATAGGTAATTCCATTGGTTAAGACTCCAACTGGTACATGGTACATATTTTTTCAAGTTTGAATATTAACTCATTAGGAGTCAATTCTAATAGTGAAGATACCCTTCCCTTGAAAGTCTTCTGAGAAGTCATCCATCAGCCATGTTCCATAGCATCATAGAGTACATGGGACTCTGAACCATTTCACTTAGCATACAGAGTTTAAAGGAAACAGATTTTAAAGAAAAACTGGTTATTCTGCATTTCTGAATTCAGAAAAACTCAGGAATTTTGCAGGGAGGGGCTACAATTCAGGCCTGAATGTAGGGGAGAAGTTTGCATTTACATTCTGCCTGTGGAAAGAGGAAGTCCTTTCTCAGTGAAAGTCCTAGTCATCTTCTCTATCTGACTGACCATCCAATTCTATTTCAAGCCCTTTCTCTAGCTGGCTGCCTATTCACAAACTTCTAACAACTGTCTGTTACACCATCTTTCACATCAGTCACCTTGCTCCTGCTGGACCAGAAAATGTAATGAAGTCTGGTGAATGGCTTACCAGTTTGTGGGAAACTCTGAACCCATATACTTAGAACATCTCAAAGATTTTATGTTAAAAGTCAATCTTGAAAAATAACTATCAGGAAAGTCTGCGCAGACCTGCATCTCTGCGGGACTCTTTGGGGCTGGTAGGCCCACCCTTCATCCGCAAGGAACTGCCTGGAGATCGGCATCTGGGCCACGCCTGTTTGGGCCCATAGCCCCACCCTTCACGCCCAGGAAGTCTCCCAGAAAGCAGCATCTCAGGCTCTCTTTGGGACCCAAAACTCCCAGACCCGTAGAGTGGCCTGGGCTGTTTGGATCGAAAGTCTGCCCAGACCTGCATCTCAGCGGGACTCTTTGGAGCTGGTAAGCACGCCCTTCATCTGCAGGGAACTGCCTGGAGATTGGCATCTGGGCCGGGTCTGTTTGGGCCCATAGCCCCGCCCTTCATGCCCAGGAAGTCTCCCAGAAAGCAGCATCTCGGCCTCTCTCTTTGGGACCCAAAACTCTCGGACCCGCAGAGTGGCCCGGGCTGTTTGGATTGGGAATATTGTGGAGACTGGCATCTTGGCCAGGTCTGTTTGGGATCGGGGACTTTTCAGAAACCAACATTCTGGCCTGACTCTTTGGGACCTGTAGGCCCTTCACTCACAGGGAACCTCCTGGAGACCTGCCTGGGACAAGGCACGGAGGCCTGGCCTG
>PVJX010017325.1:0-11655 GCA_004027295.1 Dolichotis patagonum
GCCTGACTCTAGGTTTCAAGTTGAGAAGTTGCTGGTAGGAAGAAGAACTATGGGGTTGGGGGGGCTTTGAGCAGCTCTTCCAGTCACCACAGAGGCACTGACCTGGAACCACCTCCACTTTTAATTTCCTGTCTCTCTCAGCCTCCAACTCTGAAGTGGAAACAGAGATACCCTGTTCTGGAGAGCAAAATGCGGCGGAGGAGCTGGGCTTTGGAGGAAGATCTGCCCATGTGAGTGGGTAGCCAGGTGCGTTGGGTGGGTTGCGTACCCTGTGTCTCAGTGGGAGCATTTATGCTCCTAGAAAATGCACTGACCTGTGGAAGGGGAGATGTTTAAAGTGCGTGCTGGGGACAGCTGCTGAGGACAGCAGGCCAGCGTTCAAGTCTGGTGATAACTACATCCTATAGGTATTCCTTTTGAACATTTCTCATGTATTATTTTCTCCTCATAGACACCCTACTAGACCAATATTTTTTTTTTTTTTTTTTTTTTTTTTGGTACCAGGGATCAAACTCATGACCTCGTGCTTGCCAGGCAGGCGCTTAAGCCACTGAGCTAAATCCCGGGCCCTAGACCAATATTTTTAATGCCAGTATTGGGAGATTGTGAAACTAGAGTTAATAAGAATTTGAGTTCAAGTCCTTACTCGCCTTGTGACTTTGGGAAAGTTTAACTTCTCTGAACTGGTTTCTTCATCTGGACATAGGAAATATCTGTGTCTTACCATGTTTGTGAAGATTACGTTTAGGAATTCACGGAAGGCATTTAGTGTAAAGCTTGACAGTTGGTATTTAGTGAAGTATTAACGAAATAATAAAAAAGTCAGCAGACATTTACTGGTGACACCATAGTCCAGTGGCACACAAGCAGCAGTGCACTGCCTCTTGTGTTTTCTCCACTCCACCTGCCTAAGAAATAGGAGCAGCAGTGGCCCACCTGCCAAACCAACTCCGGGGTTTCTTGCTTCTCACTCCATTTCATTCAAATCTGTCTTTCTCAAGAGCAATTCCCATTGTTAGAGAAAACTAACTCTTGATAGTTTTAATAGTATATTGCTTACAGGAGAAGGTCCTCCAAAAGGTAGTTAGCAAGCCCCAGTCCCAGGGGTACTGAGAACAGCACAGGAAGGGGAGTCTTGCTTTCCTCCATATGTCCCAGGATTTCCGAGACAGCTTAGGCCCAAAGCACTGTGAGTGTAGGTATTGTTTAGCTGAGCCACTGCCACTTTGTGATCCCGATCAAACCATTCAAACTGTTCCAGACCTCACTTTTTCTGGCTGTGAAATTAGCATAATAAACAGTTCATTCTTCTTTCCTTCCCAGGGAAGTTATGAGGAGGCTTTTCCTGCATGATGTGGTAATTTCTGTTTCACAAAAATGCAAGGTTTTTCTTATTTGAATAGTCTTAAGCATATAAAGTTAACTGCTCATGGTTATATAGGCAGTTCTCCCAATAAACCCAAGGTTTTTTTGTTTTTGTTTTTTTGCATAGCAGTGTTTTTTGTATCTGCCTGCATAAAGGCAATAGTTAAATGTTTTGGTGTTTGCTAAGTTATTAAGGATGTGATGCCAGGTAGGTCCTAAACAGCGACCACAGAACAAGGCCCTTTGCCTAAGGTTTATTCAGCCCTAACTCATCTGGCATCTGGACCCCATCCCATTGTTGCTCACTCTGATTGGGTCCCCAGTATCTCAGGGACTGATGTCATAATTGGTATCTGAGCCCTGCTCCCCAGAATGGCCATGTTAGTTCAGACTAGACCACGAAGATCCTCAGCCAGGAGCTGCCATGTTGGGCCGCCCATCACGTGGTCTTGCATGAAGACAGCCCATTTCCCAGAACTCGGGCATAGAACACCTCACCTTCCGGATCCACCATTTCCCCTGCAAACACCAGCAGCTGAGCAAGCCCCACAATGATTGTTGTCTTATGGCTGCTTCTCATTGCAGGAACCATGTGGAAGGGATTTAAATATCCCCCTGGAGGGGTGAGTGTTCTTTCAGCTTTTTTCTCTATTCTTACTTTGCTGTACCTAGTTTAACATAGTAAAGCATAGAAGTCCAAGTCCAGTCATTTCAGAAGCAAATACTCCTCTCTGTATTTCAAAAAGTATTATTACAGCTTATATTATTATTATCTACTATTAAATACTCGCTCTATTTGGAATTGGAAGAGTTCTCAATATTTCACATTTTATTCATATTTTCTGGAGTATTATGTAAGTTCTTCAGTGGAGGTAAAGGCTATTTGTGGCCCAGTTGAAGCTTTCGGACTTGGGTAATTTAGTCTGTTACACTGATGGCCGCTTTTATGTGCAGCGTTCCAAACTGTTTCCTCTACCAGCCCACTTTCGCAAGCCCTATTTAATTTTTCTTGAGTAAACACTCACTGGTAAAAGGCAGAGACTGGTAGCAGTTCCCACACTGCTGAGCTCTCCTGGCTGAGGCCTTAGGTTAGACAAATCAGACACAGCCACCCCTGGCCCTTGGCAAGAACAGCAACTGTCTCAGCCCTACACCTGAGCAACCACTAGACTGGCCTGACACCTTTTTCTTTTCTCCCCCCTCAGACCCCTGTGGAAATAAGCAAGGATGATCCTGGTGAAGTAATGCAGCTCTGAAGCTTACCTGGCTAGCTGTATAGTTCCTGTTGTTGGTTTCACATAAAGTAATTGCACACTATTTTGTCGTATGTAGTCACACACTTGGTAACTACAAAGGCTTGTATTCGGTTAACTTGTAACAGGGAGATACAGGGTGGGAAGGTGGAGTCAATGGGATATCACTGGGTTGCTTCTGTCACTGCATCAGATACTCTTCTCTCATTGCTGGGACAACAGACTCAACACCCAAAGTTAAGGAAGAAAAGGTTTATTTAGCTCACAATTTGTGGAGGTTTCAGTCCATATTCAGCAGCTCCAAGGCACGATGGCGTGGCAGAGGGGCAACTGTTCATGGTGGTAGAAGATAGCAAAAGCAACAAGAGCAAAAGCGGGGAAACGCCTTTTTCTCTCTTATATTGTACACAGGCTGCCTGCACTGGCGCGGGTGTAGTGTTCATACTCCCATCCCCAGCAGCAGACAATGAACCAATCTCTAGATGTGGCTGCCTCCAAAAAGCCCGCCCCCACGACCTGCATGAGGCTTTGGGAGGACACCCAGACACAAACCATAGCAGCTGGCCTGAAGATTGATACCTAGTTCAGTTGTTCCCTTTTCTAAGGACAGATTCTCAGATTCTCCAGAGCTCTTTAGACATTTTTCTCTAACCCTCCTTCTCCTGAGTCCAGGGTTATGGTGAAGAATATTACAGAAAGTGCTAGACGTTCTCTCAATTTGAATCCTAGTCTTCTCTTTTTCCTTAACCTTTTCCAAGCTATTACTAGGAATCCAAAGCTTACCCCACATAGGAAAAGAGGGTTTAAGTATTGAGAACAGATACTAAAGTATACTTTATTTCAACCCTTGGAACTTTCTGAAGCTGAGTATTAGCTTCATTTTACAAAGTAGCAAGATGAGAGGTTTAAGTATCTTGCCAATACACAGGACTCTGTGTTGCAGCCAAGATTAAGACCTGAAAGAAAAAAGAAACAAAACATAAACAACAACTTGGGCATGGTAGCCCATGTCTGTAACTGCAGCACTTGCGAGGCTGACGGGGACTGCTGCAAGTTCAAGGCGAGCCAGGGCTACATGGCAAGACCTTATCAAAACTAAGATTAAGGGCTAAAGAGATACATATTGGGGAGGGGAGTCTTGATCTCCGTACCCTAGTCTGAAACTTGGAATCCTCCTGCCTCCCAAACTGCTGGGATTACAGCACTGTCACAACTGGCTTTTTGGGTTTAATCTGCAAATTTGCTACTTAAATGTCTCCTTCATCTGAAAAGTAAAGTTGATGATCCTTCTAGACAAGTATGTGTAGAAACAAAAGCTACTGTAACTGCTTAACTGTCAGTGTGATGCAGGAAGTTTATAAAATCATGGATGGAAATTTAAGTGTATAAGATGTACTAGTAAATCTATGTGTCCAGACTTGAGGATCTCAGTAAAGTCCTTTAAAAGTGGTTTGGAGATTTCACACAGGGACTGGGAACTTGGGGATGACTGACATTTACACTGTTCAAGAGAAATGCACCCTTTCCAGCAAAGCAATCCTTTGGGCACACAGAAAAGATTGTTAGTTATTTGGTACACATCTACTTAACTACTTGTAAGTTGCTCACTGTGTTGATGTTAGATTACCCTTTTTAGGGAAAAGAAAATGAATTCAAATGCCATGAACACAACTGTTACAACTTCTGAACCTTGGATTCTAGCATCTCTTGTATTTCTTACATGACAGACTCAACACACTGCAGTCAGGCTCGTGTCTACATCTCTGGCTGTGCCCACTGTACCTCACATATATATCCTTAAGAGTTATAATCAATGCTCTTACTATAGTTGATCAGAACCTACTCATTTTGACAAGAGCCAGCTCCACGTCTTCCAGTTTGAGCATGAGCCATGAGACTAGACTCCACTGCTCTTACCACCCGACAGCTCTCCCAAAGTAGCTAAGAGCACATGCTATCCCAAGCCAGCAGTGGACCAGGACAGGGTGGAAGGGACTGAAGAGACATGAATGTGTAAGGGAGAATAAGCAGAGTGTGTTCAGGAGCCAAACCAAAACCAACACTCTAATGAGTCTACTGAGATTTCTAGCGGGGAAAATAGCTCAAAGTTTCAATCAATAAATGCAAACCAATAAAAATATCAATAAAATATTTTTAATGCCTACAATTTCTTGTATACATAAATTGTAAAACATTCACCTGTATATGCAAAAGTATATTCTCTTGCAGGTCAACAGCACCAGAAAACAAGCTAAGCTATGTAAAGTTCTTTTAAATTTGATTTGTCCATTACGTAAGACATGATGGATTTAATAACTTCAAAGAAATCTATATTTCATTCTTAATTATACACTAAACACCTGAATATTTATTTCATCACATCCACTCACAAAATAAATAGTAGTCTAATATATTCAGCACGCTGAAAATAAAACAACCAGGCTCTCTTCATATATTTATTCTCTTTCCAAAAATGTTTTGGTCTCCTGCTATAATCTCAGAAATGTACTAATAGCTGCTTTTAAGTTATAAAATACAAAATAATTTATTTCTTTGAGAAAATCTTGGGGATTACCATTAAAAAAATGAAATTTTGACTTCCCACACTTTTTTTGTCAACAGTCTTTGAACTTTCTCACGGCACACATGTAAGGCCGCCTGTGACATGTGGTACCCTGGCCTCCAAATGGACATAACTGCATTTATAGCTTAGAGAAAATACAAAGACAAGTTCTGAAAGTAGCTTTGAAAGAAAGTGCCCTTTGCTTTGACACAGCAACATCAAAAGCCACTAGGGCTGTGCAATCAGAGCTGTTTTATGAAAACTACTTTCCTCTCACATCATTGTGTTAGAGAATGCCACACCCACAATCATGTAACATTACAACTGTGAAATCACATGACTACATTCGTGAATTAACATTACCCAATAAAAGGCACATCTTCAAATATTAAGAAAATCTGAAAATCAAAACATGGAGAAATACATTAAAAATCAAGCACTTAATTTGTAAACTTTGATAAAATAACAGCCTATTCCAGTTTCTTTAAAGGCTTATGAGTTTTTCTTAAGAGTGGTCAGGATGTGCAGAACAACGAAACGGAAGACAAGATTTGGAAACAAGGCCAAGAATAAAACAAAGTCTTTTTTCCTTTTTTAATAAGCCACAAGATGTTCTTGTATGTTAATGTAATGATTCATATATGAAATGTACACAGAAGTGATACACATTATGACCTGACTCTTCCAACCAAGTTCTGGAACTTCTGGAACTTGAGTACAATGGTTCTTTTCTGTACAAATCACTGCACTGAATCATTAAGAGCTGGTAAACTTTTAAGCTGCCAGGAATCTTTCAGCTTTGCTAAGGATCTGATTGTAATTAATTTCAGGGTCTGAATACTGAAAAAAAATATACCCAAGAAAAATCATTTTGTGGGGGCACGTAAGTGATGGCAAAGAAAATAATGTTCCAAACCTGTTTTATTAAATGGACTATTACACTATCCTTGAATCATTTTCACTGATGGTATGTGAGATGGGTGAGAAGTAATGGAGTTTTCTGCTACCAGTGAAACATCTATGTGGCGAGTTCAGGGTGTTATTCCTAATGAATGAAGACACATTTCATGGGCTTCAACTTTAAATCCTTGCACTTTCAAAGTCTGAAACAATTCAAAATGAATCAGACTTAAAGGACTGGGTCACATGGTCCCATTAAAGAAGACTAACAATGGTAAGCTGCATTCTCAAACTTGAAAAATACTTTAGGGTAAAACAGAATACACAAAAATGCCAGGGTCTGGTGAACAGTAAGGATTCTTAGGGCAACCTCCCTTATTCCTATTCCCCATTCAATGGCTTAAGATACCCGGAACAGTTATTGCAGAATTGTCCTAATGAGCCTGCCTCCAAGCCCTCCACATGTAAGAGTCAAGGACAAATGTTCTCTAGCATCAATGCAGCATGGTGGTTCTGCTGCTGACTGTTCTTGAGACTTGGCTGCTCTGAGCCAGATCCTTGGTCAGCCTGACTGGAATGTTTGGAGTGGAGGCTTAAGTGATGTGAAGTCTACAGGGATGACTTAAAGAGAGGTTAAAATGAAGAAAGTTCCACAGCCCAGGAAAACACCTCCAGGGAACACCTCGCCTGATCCATCATGGGGGAGGGGACAATTTCTTCACAGTGCATAGTTTGAAATCAAAGTGCAATATGGGCAAAAAGAGAAGGTGGTGCTCCTGATACACATAAATTTAGTTTTGGTTTTTTGCTATTAGTATTAGCTAAGGAATTCAAGCTAAAAATGCAAAGTCATTAACGTCAAGAGGTACAGGGGCACCTTGGGATTCCAAAATATTTTTGTGATTGGGAAGAAGAGTAAGGTGGAGAGGAGTCTCACATGTCACTTCCTTATTTTCAAACTATTACTCTTTTAAATCTAGTATTTGAATAAAATATTTTTCTTTCAATATAAAAATGAATTTTTTAAGATCAGCACAGTGACCTTGTCTGTTTTACACTAAAGTGAACTTAACAGTAAATTGGAAAACTCAGAATATTCTTATACTGGCACGATTTGTATTTTAACATGGAAAAAAATTTTAAATTGCCTAATCATCTAAATTAACAAGAATGCTCAGCATCCAATCCAGAATAATGTAGAATACAATAGTTGTATTCTCACTGCATTTTGTACTTCAAAGTCACAAGGATGACATCCATGTGATAATTTAAAGCATACTCTACATTTTAGATTTCATAATCCAAACATATAGATTAGCACAGGTCACTTTATTGCTGGCAACATTCATGGAAGGGCCAGTTTTCTCACAAAGAAGTTAAATTTGGAAGTTGAGAGGTGTCCTACTCACATCAGCAGAATTATGAGTCAAGAGACAAATCTTTTTTTTTCCTTTTAAAGAAACAAAGGAACAACAAAAGACTGGCTGACTGGTGAGTGGTCCTGCATTAGAGTGCATAGCTCATCAAGATCAAGGCTGGCATCTGTGGACAGTTCACTTCATAGGGGCACGCAGTGGGCATGACATCATCTGCACTACAGATTTCACCTTGAGTATTCAAAACACTTCCTGCTCAAATGACAGCCTGCAAATGACAATATGCATTCCTTTTCCTTGAGTACTCAAGTATAAATCTAAATCGATAAGGGGACTTAATTCAGTCTGAAGGCAGCAAATCCTTGCAGCAGTGATCCCAGAATTTCACGAAAATAAAAGCAGCAGCTAACGTCTCTTCAGCTTCTTGGCCTTTCGACGTTTCATTTCTTCTTCTTCCCGCCGCATTTCCTCCAAGTCTTCTTGCATACCTAGTCTTAAACTGTTGGAAAAAAAATTTAAATGGCATTCATCAACATACATGAGATCACCACTTTAAAAGATAAGAATGAAATCAGCTGGGCAAGCACAGGGATGGATTGTGCTGTGCTCTCAAAATGCCCCAAGGCTTTATTGCTGCACACAGGCTAGCAGGGGCTTTCAAAGGTCACAAACCTAACTGTGGGAGAAAAGACAATTTCACAACAAACATCTTACTAGTTCCGTTAATAGAAGATAAATATCACAAGAGCTTTACACAAATTCACTCATTATCAACATTCTATTTATGTTCTTTCTCACTTAGTTTGACTTTTTTTTTTTTTGAGATGAGACCTCATTATGTTGCCCAGACTGGTCTTAAACTCTTGATTCTCCTGCTCTGGCCTCTAGAATACTGGCTTATAGGTATGTACTACCAAAGTTTGACATTTTAGCTACCAGTAGTTATAGAAGGAGAGATCAAGGGAAAAGCATGGTTTAGCATGGTGGTTTGAGATTCAAGTTTACTTACTCATAATAATAGTAACTATTAATAATACTGTGCTTATTACTCCCACTGGAGAAATTATCACTCCTTTATTATCAATACCTAACAGGAATCAAGAGAGAATCTAATATACCTTCCTTGGGTCTCTAAGGTCAGTAAAGTTACAGGTTAGCAAGACAAATGAATCTGATGGGGAAAGAAAAACAAAATTTCGACACATGAGTAGGGAAAGATGGCCCCTATGTTCCACAGGAGGCGTGGTGAGCACCTTATTCTACTGTCTTCACCTGTCCAATACCTCCAGGAACACAGCACACTATCTCCTTATCTAAAGAGATGAGAAAAACTGGACATAGTGTGCACGCCTGTAATCTCAGCACTCAGAAGGCTAAGGCAGGAGGATCACTGCAAGTTTGAGGCCAGTCTGGGCTATGAAGTGAGCTCAAGGCCAGTATGAACTGCACAGCAAAACCCTGCCTCAAAAAGACAAAAAGGGAAATGAGAAAACACCCAGAAAAGCCAAGGGATTTGTCTAAGGCCCATACAGTTTATCAGGAGGATTATAATCTAGAACTGTGTGATCTGAAGGCCCTGCTAACAGTGCCAAAAGTGCACCAATAAACAGAAGAGGACGTTTTGTGCTTACCTCTTTGCTTCTTCTTTCTGCTGCTCCTTCCAACTACTCTCCATGTAACGTAAGGCATAATCACTTTCATCTTTGTACCTGATAGAAGGAAATCAAAGTGTTTAAAAAAAAAAAAGCCCAAAGTTCAGTTTTGTAAAGAACTGTATCTTCTCGTTTAAAAAGTCAATACCCAAAGACAAATTCATGAGCCCTCAGAAGGCAACTATTCCCAAATTTAACACTGATGATTTTACTAACGCAACAATGCTTCCTCCACTCATCTCATCTCTGTTCACCTGAAAATGGTTTAACAAGAACAGATGGCCAGGTTACTGACAGCACTTTTGGTGGTGGTGGTTTTATGAGACAAGGTCTCACTGCACTGCCCACGCTGGCTGTGAACTTGCAGTCCTCGTCCTTCTGTGTCCAAAGTACTGTAGCTGGGGTTACTGGCACACATCCCACATCTGGTTGACAACAGTTTTTTACTTTTTTTTTTGGTGATATTGGGGGTTAAATTCAGGGCCTTACACGTGTTAGGCAACTGTTCTACCACCGAGACTGATTTTTTTTTTTTTTTTTGGTCTTTTTGAGACAGGGTCTTACTATACATTTTAGGCTGCGCTTACCTTGTGGCTCAGGCTGTTCTCAAACTTGCAACGATCTTCCTGCCTCGGCCTCCCAAGTGCTAGGATTATAGACGTGTACCACCATGCCCAGCTCTCCAGACTGAATTTTTAGATCTGGTTTTTAACTCAATTCTTCCTTCCACTTTTATGACCTTTCTTCAGATGGTCTTCTAATGTCTCACGTTCAGGGATATCTAAGGCAACAACTGATTTATAGGGACTGTGATAGCTCTCATTTGTTTTACGTATATTGAACCTCACTTAACCCTCCAAAATGTCATTTTAAAAATAATTGAGTTTACCTAGCTAGTAAGTGGTGGAACTTCAAATCCTGGTCTTCCCTTAAAACCCATACTGCTTCCCAAACTGTAGTACATGTATACATAAAATCACCTGGGAGCCTATAAAGCAAATTTGGATTCAGGAGGCCTGAGGCAGGGCTTGGGAGGCTGCATTGGTAACAAACTCTACCAAGGTTGCTGCCACCAAACAGCTGTTTTGGGACCACATTCCTGACAAGTAAAACTTCACACCAAAGAAAAAAAGAAAAATAGCTATCACATCAGAATAGCCTTCTGGCTTCAAAACCAATCTATTACACAAAACTGTTTCATTCTCCTCGAATATATCTTGTTAGGACAACATTTTAAAAGGGGTACCTTCTGGTCTTTGTGCAAATAACTATACCAACTCTTCTGAATTCTAAAACAGTTAAGTGTCAAAAGAGTAAATTTATTGAGCAAGGCATGGTGGTGCATGTCTATAATCCTAGCACTTGCAGGGCTGAGGCAAGAGAATCATTGTGAGTTCAAAACCAGCCTGAGCCACAAAATGAGCTCAAGGCCAGCCTGACCTGCATAGTTAGACCCTGTCTCAAAAAGACAAAAAAAAAAAAACATTGAATTTATTGAAAATAACAATCATTCAGGGATTTCTAATTATCTACTGTATTCAATGGCTCTATGTAGTGTTTCTTTCAACCTCATAATACAAATTACTCAAAAAGAATATTAGTGGTCCTGAAGCAAGGCCAGCAGATCACTGTAGCTGCTGGTTTCAAAAAGGAGCCTAAAGAGAATTCTTTCTGTGGTCTGTTGGCCATTTCAGAACTTTGGCAATGGAATGGTCAATTCATCAGAAAGAAATAGCAGGTAAATATGGCGGACTTTAGGGGGCCTGCAGGGGAGAGACCCTGGCGCCTCAGGACCTGCACCCTGGTGACTCAGGGTGCTGGGAGAATAAGGAGCTTTTCCCCTCTCTGGGGGGCGGCTGAGAGTGTGGCAGACTTTCGGTGGCCCGAAGGAGAGAGACCCTGGTGCATCAGGACCTACACCATGCGGTTAACTCGGGGTGCCGGGAGAACAAGGAAGTCCTCCCCTCTCTGGGGAGTGGCTGAGAGTGTGGCCAACTTTCGGCAGCCCAAAGGAGAGAGACCCTGGCATGTTGGGACCTGCACAGTGTGGTTGACTCAGGGTGCCGGGAGAACAAGGAGCTCCTCCCCTCTCTGGGGGGCAGCTGAGAGTGTGGCAGACTTTTGGCGGCCTGAAGGAGAGAGACCCTGGCACATTGGGACCTGCACCATGCAGTTGACTCAGGGTGCGGGAGAACAAGGAACTCCCCCGCTCTGTGGGGGCGGCTGAGAGTGTGGCCGACTTTCAGCAGCCTGAAGGAGACCCTGGCGCATCGGGACCTGCACTGTGCAGTTGCCTCGGGGTACCAGAAGAACAAGGAGCTCCTTCCCTCTCTGGGGACTGGTTGAGAGTGTGGCAGACTTTCGGTGGCCCGAAGGAGAGAGACCCTGGTGCATCGGGACCTGCACCGTGCAGTTGACTTGGGGTGCCAGGAGAACAAGGAACTCTTCCCATCTCTGGTGGACGACTGTGATCCTGCCTGCTTGTGGGCTGAGAATCAGACATCTCATGTCGTCCTATCCTCCCTCCCCCTCCCCCTCCCCTAGCA
>PVJX010017325.1:11755-38658 GCA_004027295.1 Dolichotis patagonum
GCTGAGAGTGTGGCAGACTTTCGGCGGCCCGAAGGAGAGAGACCCTGGCACATTGGGACCTGCACCATGCAGTTGACTCAGGGTGCGGGAGAACAAGGAACTCTTCCCATCTCTGGTGGACGACTGTGATCCTGCCTGCTTGTGGGCTGAGAATCAGACATCTCATGTCGTCCTGTCCTCCCTCCCCCTCCCCTAGCAAGTGGGAGCCAGTGAACTACACATCTTGTGAAAAGATTGGCTATGTTATTTAGTATGAGCTCTTCATATGCAAAGATAAGGACAACCATTTGGAAGAAAACAAAAGACAATATGACAGATAGTGAAGATCTCTGGTTGTTTAGCTTTGAAATTTATGCTTTCTTATGTCCCATTCTGATCTGTTTTGTTGTGTTTAATTTTACTCCCTTTTAAAATAAAATAAATTTTTAACAAAAAGAATATTATATTTATTTAAAGCTTCTTTAGACTTACTTTTTCCGGTCATAACCAAAAATTTCTCGAATGTGCTTCGATATTTCTTCCTGAGGTTCTCCTTCATCTTCAATAAAATCATCCATTTCAGAGTCATATTCATCATCATCTTCTTCCTCTTCATACTCTCGCTGCCTTTTGTAGCCAGTAGGCAAGGGAAGCCTTTGAGGACCTACAAAAAGAAACTATTATTTGTAAGAACACTAAATCTTAAGGTCTTTCCAGCAGAGTTCTACGCAAATTGAGATTCTGAGAAGTCATTAAGACAGTGGCCCTTAAACTGCAGAAAGAAGACAGAAGGCTGGGTCTCAGCATGCTGTCATTACAGTCAACCTCATTTAACCCTTCCAAAACATCATTTTAAAAATAATTTTCGTAAGTAAACTGTTGGGCATGTAATCCCGAAGGCCCAATACCACTTGCCCCAGTGCTTACTAGCAATGCTTTGTCACACTTGTTAAGTAGTGCCCATACTTCAGGGGTTTCAATGATCAGTACAATTTCTAACATAGTACATAAAAGTTACAAACTGCAACAGAATTATTAACCATCAATGGCAGCACCTTCTAAGTTCCATCATCGTCATAGTGTTTAAAAAGCTTAACTTCTGTGCATGCCTGTAATTTCAGTTACTCAGGAGGCTGGGGCGGAACTGCCTGAGCCTGGGAGTTGGGTTTTTGTTTTTTGTTTTGGAACTGGGGATCAAACTCATGACCTTGCACTTGCTAGGCAGGCGCTGGTGCCGCTGCACTAAATCCCTGGCCTGAGCCTAGGAGTTTTAAGCCACCTAGGCAACACAGCAAGGCTCTGTTTCAAAAATAAAGCCCAACAAAGTAAAAAAGAACCGTAATTATAGATTAAGTGTTTAAAATAAGTTTGACCTCAGGAATGACACATACCTCATTTTTGCCATTTTGTTAAGACATTGTAAAAGACAGGCATTAATTAAAAGGCCAACATCTGAAACTACTGTCTAGTCTTTGATTAGATACTTGTGTTCTTCTACAAGTATTTGTAATAGGCATGGCCTGTCTCCCTGCTCAGTTCCTCAACCTTGGCACACTAACACTTGAGGGCTGTCTTGGGCATTGTTTGTTGGCAGCTTCCCTAGCCCCCACTCACTAATTTATCATTAACATACTCTCATCATTTGCCTATCCCTGTGACAATCAAACATGTCTCCAGACAAGGCAAACTATCCCCCCTTGTGTGCATGTATGGGGGGATCACCCTTGGTTGAGAAACAATAGTCCAGCTAAATTAGAAAACTAAGGAATTCACTGGTTTCTTTTTATATTCTTCATGGTGCTTAACAAATACAATTTTTTCTTGGTTTGTTTTATTTTTGTCTTTTGAAACAGGGTCTCACTACACAGTTCAGGCTGGCCTTGAGCTCACTTTGTAGGCCAGGCTTGTCTTGAACTAGTATAGAACTTTAACAAGCACCTATTAGCATGAAGCAACCACCACACAGAACACCTTGGAACAGTAGACTTACAGCAGCAGCGGTTAGGACTTGAAACACCCTTGGTAAGGAGCAGAAACACAAGGACAGTCTAAATCTCCGGGCTTACCAGAGGTGCTTAACAACTTTTGCTGAATGAACAATGTGTGCAATTATATTTTTGAAGATAAATCTTTTTCATGAAGACTGAAGAAACCTAATTAAGGCATGTAAGAGTTACCCTATCTCACAAATGACAAAGTTTATAGATGTGAACACAAAGGACCCCTAATAAGTCCCTTTCTAAAGACTTCCAAGCCACCATCGATACAGAAACTCTCAAGTACAATGCAAAACAAAGTATCAGGCTCAGTCAATGTGACTCTAGTAAAAGGCACGAGAGTTCATGAAGTGCCTGGTTATATAAAACAAAGTATTCTTCCTAATTTCTTAGTGACAAATGTACACATTTAAGGGTGAGAGGCAATTTTACCTTGGGCAGATCTGTAGCCTGATAGGGGAGACTTCATTCCATTCATCTGTCCATTGCTGGACCGGCTGATAATATTCTTCGAAGAAATTGTTTCTGAGACAACAGTGCACTTGGGCCTTACAGGGGGACCTGGGCTAACTGTTTGCCCAAGTCCTAAGTTGCTTGCTGGTTGCCCAGGGCCTGAACTATGAACAGTCCGTGCAGCAGGAACTGAACCACTTACGGATCTTCCAGGACCATTGACTGGCCGTCCAGGGGGCCCCGAGCCACTTCCAGGTCTTCGATCAAGTGAACTGCTTACAGGCCGCACAGGGCCTCCAGAGCTGCCCACAGGTCTCCTGGAACTGCCCAAGCTACTGATGGGTCGTCCAGGGCCACTTGCACTGCTTGCAGGTCGCCCAGGGCCACTTGTACCACTGACTGTGCGCCCAGAGGGATTTAAGTCACTGGACAGCTTTTTAGTCCCACTGACTGACTGCTCAGGTGCCCAACTGGAGCTGCCATTCTGGCGTCTGGGGACAGGGCCAGAATTAAGTGGGGGCCGAGCAGTCCCTGGACTAGGCCGCCCGGGGGCTGAGCTGGAGGTGCTGCTTGGCTGCCTGACCCCTGGACCTTTAGCTTTACTCTGAGGAGTGACCGTGGGCCCAGGTTTGGAATGGCTAGGATGGGAAGGAGGAAATTTTTTGGCTTTGTGCTCAGCAGCAGATTTCTGAGTCCCACTAGCAGAAGTCTTTGGGACACTTGGTGAATAGGTGCTGGAGTGGGGCTTCCCGGCCCCATTGAAAACAGGTCTGTCATGACCCTCACGAAAAGAGGGTTGGGAGCTACTGCCAGACCCTGCCTTGGTCCTCTCTCCTGGCGCAGGTTTGGATGCAGACAAAGCTAAATGTTTCTCACTGGCTGCACTCGGTCTGGATTTCTTCTCAGTATGAGGCAAGGGCGTTCCTCTGGAAGAAGGAGGCCTGTCCCCAGGAACTTTGTGAAGTTTTGTGCCCACACCTTCTTTTTGAGAGGGTGCCTTTTTAGATACAGTTGGAGGTAGTTTTGCATCTGTCTCCGGTTTCTTTTTCCTATGCTTTCGTTCAAGGAATTCTCGCTCCCTAAGTTCTTGTGCAGTCAGAGGTCGTTCTTCTGTTTTCTTTACCACCTTGATCTCCACTGGTTCGAACTGCTTTTTCTCAGCCAGCCTCAGTAAATCAGTGAAATTCATTGGTGGTGGGGCACTTTTAAGGGGGACCTTTGGTTTGCTTTCCGCTTTAGGAGGCTCTTGTTCCTCCTCATACTCAGGCTCCGACTCTCCCTGATTGTATTCCAAGAATTCATCCTCTTCTTCCATTGCGTACTCTTGGTCTGTTCCCTGGCTGGTGTGGCTTTCCA
The DNA here is from genome assembly GCA_004027295.1 of Dolichotis patagonum. Classification (NCBI taxonomy): domain Eukaryota; kingdom Metazoa; phylum Chordata; class Mammalia; order Rodentia; family Caviidae; genus Dolichotis; species Dolichotis patagonum. The sequence continues at coordinate 15,541 of PVJX010017325.1, forward strand.
TTGCCTGCCTCCTCTTTGACTTCTCTTCAACAGGAATCCCATTGTAACCATGGAAATTATCCTTTGTCCTCTTGGCCATAGCTCTTGCTTTCTTGTCATGTTTGAGCTCAATTCGTTTTTTCACTAGTTCTTCTTTTCTCCTTTTTTCTTCTAAGGCTAAAAGGCACAGAACAAGAACATATTATTCCAAGATACCAAGGCAGTAGACTGCACATCTGAAACCAGTAGGTGGCCAAACCACAATGTTCAAGTTGAAGTTTGAAGATTTCTAGGAATCAAATGAGGAAGTCATTTGAATAAGTATCGATTGAGTCATCTTCATATCAGTGGGTCACATAATGGGCCTTTCTGTATGACTAAGCAAGTAAGAGATTTAGTCTTCAATTTTAAATATAGAAAACAGTTTACACCAAATAAATTACCAAGTGAACATTTGTACTAACAAGATGCTTATAATTATGAATCAAAGAATACTTAAACTTACTGAATTCTTTGTTATTTGTATGAAGCAAAAACACATCCTCAACTTTCTAGTTGTGGTACCAGGAATCAAACTTATGACCTTACGCTCACCATGCAGGCGCTGTGCCACTGAGCTATATCCCTGGCCCTTGAACTTTATAGTTTTGAAAACATCACTATTTTAACTTTTGAAACAGTACTTTTATTAATAAAAATACAAAACAGGAACAATTTCAGAACCAAGGTTAAAGAATAAAGTTCTTTGGGACTTACAATGGCCAACATAAATACAAGGTCACTAAACCTAACTGATTTCTCATTATTTTTTTTTAAGAGACAGGTTCCTCATTATTTTTTTTTTTTTAAAGACAGGTTCCTCATTATTTTTTTTTTAAGAGACAGGTCTTGCTCAGGCTTGTCCCAAGTTCCTGGGGTTCAACAGATCCTCCTACCTCAACCTCCCAAGTAGCTGGAACCATATGTGTGTGCCACTATGCCCAGCCCCCATTTAATTAAATGGGGGATACAAGAAAATTTCTATATAAATTTTGACCAACATGAGAACATGCATTAAAGCCAGACATAAAGTTAATACAAGCATACATACACCTACACACCTCATTCGCCTATTTTTAGAAACATCTGCTGGTGTCCTCAAACAACTAAAAACAGCCGGCTGTTGCAGCATATACCTGTAGTCCCAGCACTCAGGAGGCTCAAGGAGGAGGATCACTGCTTTGAGGTCGAGGCCTGCTTGGGCTACAAAGTGAGTTCAAGGCCAGCCTGAAAACCTTGTCTCAAAATGACCAAAAAAAAAAAAAAAAAAAAAAAAAAAAAAAAAAAAAAAAAAAAAAAAAAAGTTATGTCCATGTGCTAACTCCCCATAATGAATATAACCTTTATGTACTATAAACATGTGCTAATTACAGTTTAAAAAATCCATTCTTGAGTACAAACTAGACATGATCATAGACTTTAAAATAGAAAATAAGGACAGAGATACATACCTTTTTGTCTGAGCTCCTCTTCTTTCCTTCTAAGAAAAGCTTGTACAGCTGCTGATTGGACACCTTTAACTTTTGGGTCTTTTTTAGGAGGTCCCACTGCCAAACTATACCTTTTCTAACAATAAAAACAGAATAAGTATTATAAGCAATTTGATTTTCAAAATATTCTAAGATGGGGGATGTAGCTCAGAGGTAAAACACTAGCTTTCCTCAGAAACAAGCATCTCAAAGTTCAACTTTTCAAACAGAAAAAACTCTTTATAACTATTTTCTATTCTGACTATGCCTATTCTATATGAACTTTCTCTCCCCCCCCCCCAAGGTCTCATTATGTAGTTCAGGTTGGCATGCACTCACTATGTAGCCCAGGCTGGCCTTGAACTCATGGTGCTTTCTCCTGCCTCGTCTCCTGAGTTCTGGGATTACGGGTGTACACCATCTTGCCCCACTGCTATATGATCTTCTAGTTGGGACGTACACTACACAAAGGTTATTTGCTTAGAACATGGAAACACTGGGATTTTGATATCATAGGCAAAGGCTAGGCTACCTCAAAGAAATCTTGCGAAGCACCTCAAGTAGTGCTTGCCTGGCAGGTGTGAGGCCTAGGTTTGTTCTCCTTATAATAATGAATAAATACAAGAAGCTGGTATGGGGGATTACACATCTGTAATCCCTGCTACTCAAGGGGCTGGGACAGAAGGATCACAAATTCAAGCTGAGCCTGGGTAACTTAGTAAGATGTCTCAAAGTAAAAAATAAAAAAAGGGGCTAGGGATGTAGCTTAGTGCTAAGACCCTGGGTTCAATTCCCAGTACCAAACCATAAACATGGGGTAGGGTGGGTGGTGGGTTGGTGGGGGGACCTAAACAGAAAGAAGAGCTCAATTCTCTATAACTTTTAATCTATCTGCAGTGCTTATATAACTATCAATTTGCAACACAAACTGTCTTTCAGACAGGTTACCAAAAGTGCTAATACTATCCTGTTACAGAAGATACCTTTCTAGACTTCAGTTTTTATGTAACTGCACAGGGAAATGACTAAAACAAAAATAGTACTAATTTGAACTATGAAAGGAGAATTATTCCTATTTTTATAAGCATCTATTAGAGAAGTATGTGATAAACAGAGAGCTATCAAGAGATGATTCACCTTTAGGGTCATTCTACATTGAACTTATGAGCCAGGAAATAAGATTTTTAAAGTGATTTTTTTTGGAGTACTGGAGAACAAACCCAGGGTTCTGTGCATATTAGCCAACTACTCTACCACTGAGCTACACCCCCAGCCCTGGATATAAATTTTTAAAGTATTTTAAACCATAATTTTTAAATTATTCTCCTCCTTTAAAGTATTCTTTAAAGTATTTAAAGATTTTAAAGTAGTCTCCTTCTTTTGTTTGTTGGATATATGCCATTCTTAACTACTGAACCTGCTGCTGTGTTTGTAGAACAACCGAGAACACAGTGAACAACTTATAAAACAAACAAACAAAAAGTATTTCTAACAACAGTATGTATGAAACTCCTGGAGGTGCCAAGCATGGTGGCATATGCCTATGATCCCAGCACTGAGACTGGGATCAGGAGGCTGAGAGAGGAGAACCACTGTGAGTTCAAGGCCAGCCTGGGCTACAAAGTGAGTTCAAGGCCAGTCTGAACTGCATAGTAAAACCCTGTCTCACAAAAACCAAAGAAATGCCAGGTGTGGTGGCACAAACCTATATAATTCCAGCACTATGAAGGCTGAGGCAAGAGGATCCCTGTGAGTTTGAGGCCAGTCTGGGCTACAAACTGAGTTTAAAGCCAGCCTGAACAGCAGAGTGAGATTGTGTATTTAAAAAAAAAAAAAAAAAAGACTCAAAGAAAGCAAAAACTGAGGAAAGCCAAAGGATTTGTGCTTTTTACATGGCTGCCAAATATAAAGTTTCCTGAAACAAGCTAAGTTTCAACTAAATTAGTCTACCAATCAAGCCACTGGGGAACTAAATAGGCTCTAATCCAACCTGAAAATCCTGCTCACTAGCAATGCTGAGAACTGACACATCTCTGACACAGAAATCCAAGACAGTATCCAACCTTTTCCCAGCCACCTTGGGGACATGAGATCCCTTAATTAGTTCATATCTTTGTAAACTGAGTTACAGACTTAATGAATAGGGGCCTAATAGCTAAAAGAAAGAAAAAAAGAAGAGAAGACTTAAAGAGAAAGACAATATTGCTAATCTAATTAGATACATGAAATTTACAAAAGTTCAAAAAAATAAAAACATTACAAGAGAAGCTTAAACGTAGGCCTCACCCAGAAAGTTGGCAATGCTACCATGAATTAAAAACACCTAATCTGAGTTGATAAATACATACAAAGACCCATAAACAGCCCCACACTAACCCCTCTATCCATCAGAAAGATCTGGAAGAGGAAACTTAGATCGTTGCTGCCAAGATTTAAGATTTGCCCACTACTGCCTAATTACATACACAGTAGGTAAGGCTGGGCGTGAAGCTCAGTGCTAGAGCACTTGCCAGCACGTGTAAGGCCCTGGGTTTGATGCCCAGCACCACAGAAAACAGTGCATAGTCACCTGCCAAACCACAGCTTATACAGGATTTGCTCAGCAAAAATGCAACCATAATGGTTTGCCGTTACTCATTAGAGCACAATTTGTTGTCTGGGTTATCAGAGCCCTGAGCTTTACCTAACATAATTTTCTGAGATCTTTTGTCCTTAACCTGGGACTTTAAGAGACATAAATGTGAATACGACTACCAGAAAAGCCACTCCATAGCTCCTCACTGAATACTCGTACTCAGAAAAGTATCCATGGGGCATATAGTTTGATTCAGTGTTTACCAAGTGTCCAGCACTTGCACATTACCTTCATGATGTCTGCCTTTTCAGTGTATTACTTGTACTTTTTCCCCTCAGTTTTTTGAGACAGGATCTTGGTTCCTGTACTATTCCTAATTTTAAAAATTTAAAGTAGTCTACCTTGCTGAGCTTTACTTCAGCACTAATAACCTGAAATGACTGACTTAAAAACACTATTTTTTAAAAATTCATATAAAAATATATAACTATTAAAATACACAGGATCTGTGTATCACCTGAAATCACGTGTATCAGGCTTCTACATAATGCCCTTTAACACTGAATTAGGCAACAAAAATACAGGAAAGGCACACAAACAAGGAAGCGAGTATTCAAGAACTCAGCTGTGCTCTGAAAACAATTACTCAAACTACTTTTACCTTTCTTCAAACTATTCACCATTCCCATTAATTCATATGATTTTTTTTTTTTTTTTAGTGACACTAAGTATTGCTAGGTGTGGTGGCACATGCTTATAATTTCAGCACTCAGGAGGCTGAGGCAGAAGGATCACTGGGAGTCCCAGGCCAGCCTAGACTACATAGTGAGACCTACCTCAAACTACCAAACAAACAAAAAAAACCCCATCAAGTCTTAAAGCTCCTAGAGCTGGCCTCACATTTAACCCAGTATTTGTTACTCTATACAGAAGGAATCAGCAGATCTACCAAATATCTGTTTTGTGGACCTGACAGGAAATGACTTGAAAAACAAGCTGTAGATAGAGCAGGGTCAGCACTGCTTTGGTAAAGCTTAATCTTGTTTACTGACTTAATCTTGTTTGCATGAACTGAGCCTTAATGGTTTCTTACATCCTCTGAAACTGGAAAAATGAGGTTACAACCTAAAAACCTAGGGGAGGGGAAAGAGCTGGGTCACCATTTTATTTAGCATTTTTGAGACTTAATTCACATGCCATAAAATCCACTCAATTAGTACGTGCAATTTTTGATATATTCAGAGTTGTACAACCATCACTACTGATTCCAGAACATTTTCATCGTCTTGAAATGACACCTTTACCCTGTACTAGTTACTCCTCATTCCCCTCTCCCCACAGCTCCTGGCAACCACTGCTGCACTCTGTCCCTATGGACTAACCCATCCCAGCCACTGGATATAAACTAAATTCTATAATAGACGGTCCCAATGGTGTGTTAGCTTGGCTAGGCCACAGTACCAGTTATGTGACCAGCCACTCATCTATGTTTGTTTCTTTTGTTTGTCTTTTTGAAACAAGGTATTGCTAGGTAGTCCACGCTGGCCTTGAACTCACGATGTACAGCCTAGAATAGTGATCCACTTGCCTCTGCCTCCCAAGTTCTGGGATACGGGTATGTGCCACGCCCAGACCACACATTAATGTACATGCTGCTGAGAAGGTATTTTGTAAATTTGATCAACACTGCTGTAAAGGTATCTTGTGAATGAGATTAGTGTCTATAATCAACAGACTTTAGGTGAAGCAGATTATTTTTATAATGAGACTGGGTCTCCTCCAAGTCCTGTTACAGTACTTTGGAGCAGGTCTCTAAGGTTCAGAGAATTCTACACACAGCATTAATCCTGCCTTATTGTCCAGCCTATAGGCCTGCCCTAAAAATTTTGGATTTGCCAGCTACCCATAATCAATTCCCTAAAATAAAGCAGACTGATTCTCTGGGGACTACTCACTGATCCAGTGAAAGTCTCTATACTTGGTTGGTTTTGTTGGTTTTTTTTTTGTAGCCCAGCCTAGTCTTAAATTTGCAAACAATTCTGTCTCAGCCACCCAAGTGCTGAGATTACAGGAGTGTGCCACCACACCCAGCCTTGGCTTTTTTTTTTTTTTTTTTAGCGTATCTTCAATGTTCATGTTACAGCATGTATTAACACTTCATTCCTTTAATGGCCAAATAACATTCTAGGATATAGATACACAACACTACTTATCTATTCATAAGCTGGATATTTGGGTTGTCACTGCTTTTTGGCTATTATGAACAATGCTGCTGTGAACATCTGTGTACAAATACTATGTGGGTATATGTTTAAATTTGTCCTGGGTAGCTGGTTGTGGTGGTGCATGCCTGTAATGCCAGCACTCAGGAGGCTGAGGCAGGAGGACTGCCATGAGGTCAAGGCTGGCCTGGGCTATAAACAAGCAAATTTAAGGCCAGCCTGCACTACATAGTGAGACCTTGTCTCAGAAACATCAAAAAAATTTCTCCTGGTTATATGACCACAGATCTTAACACTGAGCAGGCTAGACCTTTCAAAGGGAGGCTACAATCAGAACCTTATATCAAAAGATTTGCTGTAATGAAATACTTTATCAGACAGCTCCCCAACCTCTACAGCTAGAGGCCAATAGAGAATGTGTGTGGGGTGCGCCAGACTTCAGGCTGTGAGTACATTACATTCTATTTAATAAGGCAGAAGATGGGCTAGGGGTTTAGCTCAGCAGCCTAAGTGCCTGCTTGGCAAACATGAGGTTGTGAGTTCGATCCCCGCAACAACAACAACAAAGCAGAATTATTTGGCACTTTCCCCTGCGTCAGACGGTCACATGTAGCTCTAGGAGCAGCATATCAAGATGTACCCATCAATTCTGAATCTGATTCAAGGCACCAGGCTGCTTCATTGTTTCAGTTTCATGAAAAGCAGTTGGACAAGAGTTTCTTTGATCCTAAGCACATCCATTCTACTACACTGGAAGCCAACTCAAGTCACTCTGCTGGACCCCAATGAATGATTCACAAGAGTAGTGCTTAGGCCTTTTAAAGACAGCACAAAGGTTGGACAGGGAGAGGAGGAAAAAAAGAAGACAGCACAGGGATTTTGCCAACATTTATAATTTTGAAGCCAAAAGACCTAGAAAATAAAGTCACTTTGAAATAGGTGTTCCTGTCTACGGCCATACCACCCTGAATGTGTCCGATCTCGTCTGAAATAGGTGTTCCTGCAAAAACTATACTACCACAGACTGAGGAAAAAAGGGTGGGGTAGTTTCGGTCTAGAATTATGTATTCACCTAATATACTGGAATCAATGGTCAATTCCTTCTTCTTTTTTGGGGGTGGGGGAGGTACTGAGAATCAAACTCAGGATCTTGAGTTTGCCAGGCAGGTACACAGCTGAGCTATATCCCCAGCCCTCAATTCCTTCTTGAAAGCTCTTCTTTATTCTGAGATAATATTGTATAACTGTAGAAAATACACATTTCCTGATGATTTTTCATAAATTAGTTATTACTGGTTAGAATTAGGGATATTACAATACATGTTTAACTTTAATAAGCAACACACAATTTTGAGTATTTTCTCAAGGTACCACAGTCAGGGAATGAATGTAGGAAAACAACTGTTTGCATTAGGCTACCTCAGCTGGGTGGCCCAGAAGATGACAATTAATGAAACACCCAGAAGCATACTACTACGCATGACAACTATGGGGTTAAATGTACTTAATTTTACTCTGTTTATTAAAATACACCCAGTTAGCAAACAGGTATCTCTGAAATTCTCTAGTCAACTTTCATTTTAGAAATAGCTTCAAAAGGACTGCATTTACTGGCAATCACTATACAGTGTGTAGCGGAGTCCATACTAGAAAGCAGGTCCTTCTGAAAATGGTCTCTCTGTAACATATTTTACTCCTGGTCTAAATCCAACACTTTCATCTCTAGCTCTAACCACCCCACTATCTACCAGTTTCTAAATGCTGTTGCCTGGCCTCTCTCTCCCATCAGACTTCACACTGACAATGTCATAAAAAGAAAACCAAGTGGCCCTGAAGCAAGGCCAGCAGATCGCTGTAACTGCTGGTTTCAAAAAGGAGCCTAAAGAGAATTCTTTCGGTGGTCTGTTTGCCATTTCAGAACTTTGAAAATGGAATGGTCAATTCATCAAAAAGAAATAGCAGGTGAGTATGGCAGACTTTAGGGGGCCTGCAGGAGAGAGACCCTGGCACCTCGGGACCTGCACCATGCGGTTGACTCGGGGTGCTGGGAGAACAAGGAGCTCCTCCCCTCTCTGGGGGGCAGCTGAGAGTGTGGCAGACTTTCCACGGCCTGAAGGAGAGAGACCCTGGCGCAGGTCACCTGCACCTTGCGGTTGACTCGGGGTGCCGGGAGAGCAAGGAACTCTTCCCATCTCTGGGGGGTGACTATGATCCTGCCTGCATGTGGGTTGAGAATCACACATCTCATGTCGTCCTGTCCCCCATCCCGTGTCCCCCCTCCCCCTCCCACCTGCCTAGCAAGTGGGAGCCAGTGAACTACACATCGTGTGAAAAGATTGGCTATGTTATTGAGTATGAGCTCTCCATATGCAAAGATAAGGACAACCATTTGGAAGAAAACAAGAGACAATATGACAGATAGTGAAGATCTCTGGTTGTCTAGCTTTGAAATTTATGCTTTCTTACGTCCCATTCTGTTCTGTTTTGTTGTGTTTAATTTTATTCCCTTTTAAAATAAAATAAAAATAAATAAATAAAAAAGAAAACCAGTGTCACTGCCTAAAGCCATTTCAGACAGGAGGTGGGGACAGGGTGCTGGATGAGTTTAACCTGTATAGCTGACAATCTTTCTTCAGCATCTGCTCCCTCCTCATTCATTCAATGCATCGTTACAATTAAGTGCAAAAACTCTGGAGCCAGTATGCCTGGGTAGATGCTCTACTTTGTTACAAACAGTTCTGTCACTTACTGGCTGTGTGATCCTGGGTAAGTTTCTTCCCATTTCTGACCCTTGGTTTCCTCAGCTGTAAGACAATCTCCCTCACATGGTTATTACAGTGATTAATATAAAAAAGTGCTTAGAGCAGTGCCCAACACAATAAGCATTATGAATGTTAAATGTTTTTATCATCTTATTCAAAGAGAGATTCTCTAGGTAGTTGTGGGGAAGAGAAATAACAGAATCCCTGCGAGAATAAGGTGGCCAGTAGTTTCTAAAAGACCCTCTCCCCAACACACTGGTTGAGAAGCACTGCTCTAGCCTAGAAATCCAGAGCTACCTCAAGCCCTGGACAAACCACCTTTCAATTTTCAACCAATGGGGAGCCAGCCTATTAATGAGCAATGTTATCCAAAGCAAACAGTATCCTCTACCCCCAAAAAAAATATATATGTGTGTGCGTATATGTATATATATATATATATATATACATATACATATATATATATATATATACACACATACACACACACATATATATAATCTCCAGAAACTTTTGTGCTGGCCCATACTTTTTGTGTTACGTGGTCCAGGCTGGCCTTGAACTAGCTATGTATAGCTATGTAACCCAGGCTGGCATCACAGTTATAATCCTGTTTCAGTCTCCCAAAATAGCTGGGATTACATCCATGTGCCACCATGCCTAAACTATACTGCTCTTTAAAAAGAAACACTATATACTACACATGTAGCAGACTTTCAAGTACACAGAGCTTGGAGCCTATCATTTTATATCCAGACTACTTTGAGAAGCGGCATTAGGGCTGGGAGTTAGCTCAGTAGAATACCTGCTCACATGTACAAAGTTTGATCCCCAGATCTGGGGGGAAAAAAAGGAAGAAAAAAATTACATTACAGAATCTACCTGGCCGCTATAAGCATCTGAACTTGTCATCTCAGTCAAAGTCCTTTTCCATTTTTAGTACCTAGAGCTCTTATCCTTGAAGTATTACAGACCTGCAGATCCTTACAAATCTGCCATAAAGAATTGTTCTTTACCTTTTGGGTTAGGGCAGGTCACACCAGAGCTTCAATTATGTTGTCTGTGATGATTTTCACATCACAAGATCTGTGAAAGGACCATGTAATTTGTCTCATTTACTATAAACTACAAATTATGGCTATGTGAAACTTACAAGGATCTATACTTTCTTCTTTTCTTTTTCAAACAGGGTCTCATTATGTAATGCAGGCTGGCCTCAAAGTCACTGTGTACCCCAGGATGGCCTCCATCTCACAGCAATCCTCTTGCCTCAGCCTCTTGAGTGCTGGGATTACAGCCACGTGCCACCACATCTGGCTAACACTCCTCTCCCTGATTTTTGGTACTGAGGTCCACAGAGAAAAACCAAAGTGTGAGGTTACCAAAAATATCTTTTCTTCTTTAAATAAGACAGAACTAGTGACAACAACTGGTTACATCACCTTCATCAGCTGTTATTTTGTACTCAGTTTTCCACTGGGAAATGATAGTGTACCTGGTACAACTAAGCATGATGCAATCCAACCTTTGTTTGAACTACAACATCATGAAGATAATTTACTTTAAAAAAGAAAAAAGGGAAAGGATTTTTAGGGAAATATCAGTACAAACTGAGCATCCCTAATCTGCAAATCTGAAATGCTCCCAAATCTTGCACTTTTTAAGTGCTGAATGGCACTTAATATGAGGAAAATTCCACATCCTGACCTCATATGATGGATGGGTCAAAGTCAAAACACAGGCACACCCAAAACATTATATAAAATTATCTTCACTGTATTGTTTATGCAAATATTATACGACATGAAAAATTCTGAAATTCAACAATTCTAGTCCCAAAAATTTCAGAGAAGGGATTACTCAAACTTTAATCTCAAGTCAGATGCAATAAACACCTCTTAAAAATAAAGCTCTGAAAAAAATTTTTAAAAATAAAAATTAAAAAAAAAAATTAAGCTCTGCAAGCAGGTGTGATAGTGCACTCCTATAATCCCAGTACTTGGGAGGCTGAGGCAGGACAATCTTTTGCAAGTTCAAGACCAGCATGGGCTACGAAAGGAGCCCAAGGTCAGTCTGAACTGTATAGCAAGAGCTGGAGAGGCTGTGGGGAAAAAGGAACTCTTCTGCACTGTTGGTGGGAGTGTAGACTGGTGCAGCCACTGTGGAGGTCAGCCTGGAGATTCCTCAAAAAGCTGGGTTTGGAAGTCCCATTTGACCCAGCTATTCTACTTCTAGGCATATTCCCAGAAGAACTGAAAACATCGTACCACAGTGATTTATGTGCACCCATGTTTATAGTAGCACAATTTGTAATAGCCAGATCTTGGAAGCAACCTAAGTGCCCATAACTGAGGAATGGATTAAAAAGTTGTGGTATTTTTATACAATGGAGTACTACTCAGCTATAAAGAATGATCACATCGAGATATTTATAAATAAATGGACATGACTTGAGACCATACTCATAAGCGAAATAACCAAACACACATGTGTAAATACCATATAGTCTCCCTAGTATGAGAGTTGGTAAGAGTATATAAGATTTTATAGTAATCATGATTCCTCATTTCATTGCTTTGAAGCCTTTCAATGATTTCATTCATCAGTTGGAATGGTTTTAATCTGTTGTGTTTGACTTTATTATGCGTGATGGTATGAACAACAGTTTTGAAGAAAACAAAACATTATGGCAGCCATTGCTGATTTAATATCGTCTTCCTTAGAAGTCTTACCATGCTTCTACTCTATTACTATCAGTTCTATCATGTTGTGTCTTATTGGGATTTTAATATATGTGATAGTATAAACAAATCTTTTTATTCAAAATGAGATATTATAGTAGCCATTGATCATAGTTATTCAGTTCACAATGTCCTATAATTCTTTCATTCTATTCAACAGTTTTATACTATTGTGTTATGTTTGATATTATTGTATCTGAAACTATGCTCAACTATAGCAGAGAAAGAGATATTTTGATAGCTACTGTTAATGTCCAGTTGTCTTGCTGTAAAGTGTTGTGTTGCTTATGTTGTTCTGTTCTGATCTGCTTTGTTCTGCCTTCTTTTGTTTTATTCTCTTTAAAATAAAAAAAAGTAATAAAAAAAAGACTCTGTCTCAAAAAGGCAATAAAATAAAATAAAATAAAATAAAATAAACTCTGCAAAGAGTCTAAAGTGGTTCCATATGTGTTTTCGTTTTTACTCTTGGATTTTAGTTTAATCATCACTAATTATATGATTTCCTTTCTGCAGTACAATTCTGACCTTAGAACTCTGAAGACTACATCTGAGTTTTAACTCTAGTAGAATCCAAATTAAATGGCTAAAAGGGGAAAAATAACCAAGCACTACAAAAGGATGTGGCTTTGCTCTCAGGTACTGTAAAGCCTCTGTGGGTTTCCATACCACTGTCAAATTTAGGTCAAGCATTGTATCAGTATGGCATGGGTATAAGGGTATTTTTTTTTCGTAATATTCTGGTACACTGCATGCAATGTCTCATTTTTAAAAAGTGAGGGAGTCTAGAGACTTCAGTCAAATCAATTATGCTTTATTTTTTTCAGAAATATGAGGAACTGGGGACTGGGGTAAAGCTACATGGCAGAGCACCTGGCTGGCACTTGAGGCCCTGGGGTCAATCCTCAGCACTGTAAATGAACAAAAAAAGCTTTCATTAATGTATGCTAAATAAGAAGTGTGGGCACGTGGAGATGTGTCAATATTCCGCATGTTTACCAAGGACACAAATTATTTTAGCTGATAAAGAAAATGAAAGTAAACAAAAAAGATGAAGTTAAAGCAAAATCACGGATTAAATTTAACTGCTATTAAACTTTTATTCTTCAATAGTTTTCTGTGACTCATTCTATGCAAAAAGATAAAAGATTCTAATGCTGCTACATCAAACCTTTAGGTTTACTAGCTTTTGAAGAATGAGCGCTTGCTTCACAAAATGTGCTTGTTAATTCATCTGTTAAATTTTAAATTACCTCACCATTTATCCTTTTTTATTTTCACTTCCTATTACTGCAATCAGAGGTGGACAGTTCACATTGTGAAGTTTCTCCCTCTAGAATTGCCATCTGCTTTTCACCCAACAGCACAGAACCTGCCTGGAAAGCACGATGTACAGAGTCTGATTCCCAGTACCAAAAACAAACAAACAAACAAACAACTAACTTGGCTCTGCTTCTTCCATCAATGCTAGTATTACTTGTTTTTTTTTTTTGTTTGTTTGTTTGTTTTTGTACCAGGAATTGAACTCAGGACCTCACACTTGCCAGGCAGATGCTGTATCACTGAGCTATATCCCTGGGCACTTATCTTTGACTTCTACTCAAATTCTAGATTGAGAATTAAATAATGGAACAAGTTATACAAAGATGAGTGATTACTAGACTCAAAACATACAGACATCCAAGAAATTTACAGATGCAGCCAGGTGTGGTGGCACACAGCTGTTAATTCCAGCACTTGGGAGGCTGAAGCAGGATTGCCATGAGTTTGGGGTCAGCTTGGGCTAGGTGGTGAGTCCAGCCTGGACTGCACAATGAGATTCTGTCTTAAAAACAAACAAACAAAGCATAAAATAATTTTCTTGTTTTAAGTTTCATCATTTTTGGGGCCATAACTTCAACAAGCTCAGAGAATGATTATTCTGACTACTCAGAATAGGGAAAAGACTGGACATAGTGGCATATGCCTGTAATTCCAGAACTCGGGAGGCTGAGCCAGGAGGACTGCTGAGTTTGAGGCCAGCCTGGGTTACAAAGTGAATTCAAGGCCAGCCTCAACTGCACAGTGAAACTCTGGCTCAAAAATACTAAAAAATTTACAAACAACAACAACAAAAAAAGGCAGGGGAGAGGGAATGAGAATGACTATATGTGCACATATAGACTACCTGTCTATATGTATAATTTATACATATATCTGCTTATATATAAAATAAATGGATACAGAATTGTATCTTCAGACTAACATTTCAAAAGGGTAAAAGGGAGGAGGGAGGGGAGGGAAAGGGCTAAAAAAGGGAACTGAGATGTGTCATATAAATGCACCTACTCCCCACGAGGAATGTAATCATTAAGTAATGCAAACATGCACCCCCCCAAAAAAAAAAACTGGGGGAAAAAAGGTAAAGGCGTGGACAAGAAAAGTGGCAGAAGAGAAAAAACTAATATTGCCAAATAAATAAATAAACACCAAAAAAATCCCCCTAATATTGCAATATACAAAAATCTAGAAAATGCAGTATACATAGTGAGACTAAGAAACTCCAGTTGAATTGACTTTAAAACGCGTTGGAGTTCCACACCTCCGTACTCAAACCGCAAGTATCACAATATAGTTAATCCGTTTACAGCTGCGCTGTGGATACAATCTGAGGATCCAGAAATGATTAGTTTTATGCAAAACAGCTACAACCCCACAAATGAAACACTGTCTGCTATGTCAGCATTTAGCTTTTAAATTTAACATCACTCTAAGAATGTCAGTGAGCCAAATGTGGCGGCGCATGCTTGTAATCTCAGCACTCTAGAAGCTGAGGCAAGAGGAACGCTGCGAGTTTAGGGTCAGCTTGGACTACATAGTGAACTCGAGGGCAGCCTGAACTACATAGTGACACCCTGTCTTAAAGAACAAAGCAAAAACAAAAACAGAGTATCAATAAATTGGCAAACGTTTACTAAGCAAACTAGACCTAAATTTCAAATAAAGATTGAAATCTGGAATGTTACAAGAAAAACGGAAGCTGAAACTACCTTTTGGGGGGGTACTAGGGAGCAAACCAAGGCCTGAGGCATGCTAGACAAGAGGTCTATCGTGGAGCTACATCCCCGGCCCACTAGGTCATCCTTCTATTGGCCAAGGAGTCGTAGAATCCGCCCAGTTTTCTTTACTCAACAAAAAAGATGAGACTCCACGCTTGGCAAGTGATAATCAACTTGCTGGCTCAGTGGGTGGGGCCAGAATCAGAGAAGTCACTCAAAACCCGAAGATGGGGGACAAACCAGCCAGAAAGCTTATCAGCCCGAGTTCCTAAAACCTCCGAACTCCCCTACATAAAGTCTTCCTCGTCAACCAGCGGACTGAAGTTTATAACGAAAGCCAGAAACTACAGGCGCTGGGTTCCACCCTGCGCCAGGCGGGGCTCACTCAGCTGCTTCCCCCCAGCTCTGAAACATCCAAACCACAAAGTCGCAGCTGGAGGGCTAACCACGCTTGCGAAACCGTCCCACAAGCAGGCTCCCGCTTCCTGTCCCAAGCCTCAAATTCCCAGGAGTCCAAACCCAAGCCAAGGAAATAAGTCCTCCACGTCCACGGGCCACATATGCCGAACTTGAAGACCGACAGCCTGGGCTGCTACTTACTGGCACATTGTTGACGCCTTGTCCTTTGGAAGCTATCAGGAGAATTTCCCTGAAGTCCATGTTGACTGAGGGGGAGAGACTGGGCCAAGCACTCGGGAAGGAGTGCAAGGGCGCCTAGCCGAGGCGCCCAGCTACGCCAAGTGAACTGCTTCGGCAGCCCCCTCCCACCCCTCCTCCGCTCGACCACTTCCGTCGCCTTCGAATGCCGTCTGCCCACCCCGCTCCCTTCGCGGCTTATATACTCCCACAGTCCCGCAGCGCTTCTGGAGTCGCGTAACTTCCTCTCTCAGGCCCAAGACACGTAAAACGTGATACGTGGCTACTGGCGTCGGCTCAAGGGGGCGGGACTAAGCCGTTTGCCAGCCAACGAGAGGCGGTCTGGTAGAATGGGGTGTGTGGCTAGGTGGAGAGGGCAGTTCCTAGTTGCGCGGGATGCGGGGCCTGCCATCCCTGATGTTGCCTGTAAGCTCTAGTAGAGAAAGGGAGGTGTAGGGTTACTTGCTAGGCTTGCTTTCTTGAGTATCACGCCCACATCCGAAACAGCTACGACTCTTTTGCAGAATCACTGGTCTTGAACTTGGAATTTCGGTTACCGTTTCCAGGTGCTCGGGAAGCTGCGCAGGCGCACAAGGTACAGACAGGTCTGGGATATGCATTACTCATCCGGACACGGCACATGGTCACGGCTAAACAGATGTACACACACTGTTTGTAGAGACAGGCGCTCCAACTTTTGCGCCTTTTAGATAGTAAGCCCCACGTAGGACAGCTCGCCTGTGGATCTGATCGGAAAAAATGAAGGGATTGCTTGTACAGAACCAGCCTGGACATACTTTGATGTGCTGATGAACATTTATTTATACTCCATATTCGTAGTCACTGCAAGTTCAGTCCTCGTTTCTGTTGGAGAGTTACCTGGGGTCTGTAAGGTCATTTCCACACAGTGAAACTTGTGTAAATAATTAAGAAAACCTGAGTCTGAGAATGGACTGGGCCAGGGCTTGACAGATACTGGGGATTAAGGATCTTTTTGGTGTGATGGAAATGCCCCCAAATTGAGTTGTGGAGATGATTGCACAGTTTGCCAAAAAATTATTGTAAACACAAAGGAATGAATTGTGGAGTGTAAATTATAAATAGGTGAAACTATTAAAATATTAGGCAAACTTGAGGGTTTTAGCTGGGCACAGTGGTGCACGCCTGTAATCCCAGCACTCCGGGAGGTTGAGTCAGCATAATTGCAAATTGCAGCACAACCTAAGTAATTTAGTGATTTAGTAATACTCTGTCCAGATCTTTAACAGAGAGGTGATATGGGACTGGAGATGTTGTTTGTCGTGAAGACCCTAGTTCAGTCCTCTGGTACTACAAAAATTAAAAAAAAACAAAGAACAACAGCAAAAACATTAAATGTCCATTGACATTTAATACTGAATCGGAACTTGTCCCTTGCAGGGTGCTAGGCATGGAAAGGCTGAGTTGAAATTTTCAATTTTCTCACTGCCTCTGGAAAGCCCAGCTACTTCACTTGTGCCACACCCTTCAAAAACATATACAGCTGTTTTAAATTGCTCATATTGCAGGAGTACACTCCTACACACCTTTTACCATTAAGATTTGTGAGTTACCTGGAGGCTAGCCCAGGGTGTAGTATTTTGGGGGAAAAAAATCAAATTTTAATTTCCTCACATATGTAAAAAGGTAAAATGGAATTTCCTTTAGGTGGTTCTTGTTTCACCAAGTAGAATGGTCCTTCAATAGTTTTCAGTTGTTCGTAGGATAAAGACTCAAATCCCAATCTTACCCCGTAAGCCTATCAGGACTACCATAGTTGGCCTTGACCCACTTCTCAACTCAGCTCTTTCATTCCCTCGTGTGGTAGGTTCTCCTCCACTCCAGTGACACAGTGATAGCATTAGACAGAAAGTCAATAGCACGCTAAAAGCTGGGCATGGTGGTGCACACCTGTAATCCCAGGACTCGGGAGGCTGGAGGCAGGAGGATCACTGTGAGTTCGAGGCCAGCCTGAACTGCATAGTGAGACCCTGTATCAAATAAATAAATAAATAAATAATAAATCATTAGCAAGCCAGAGACAGGCCTCTGGGTGCTAGTTGAAAAACAAAGTTGTGATTTTTCTTCACTTTCTGAAGAATTAGCTATAGATGAGATCGAATAAGCTTGTAGTTTCAAACTTCACCTCAAGAAAATGTAACATCACTGGGGATTTAGCTTAGTGGCATAAGCGCCTGCCTGGCAAATGCAAGTTCATGAGTTCAGTGCCTGGTACCAAGAAAAAAAAAAAAGGTAACATTTCTCAGTGTGCTAATAAGGTCCAGGCCCCATGTAAAGTTCAGACTATTCATGAGGGATTAGGAAAACCTAACAATGTCAGCTGGGCATGGTGATACAAGTCTGTTGTCCCAGCAGTTGGGAGGCTGATACGGGAGGATGGCAATGAGTTTGAGGGCAGTCTGGGCCACATAGTGAGGTCAAGGCCGTGCTGAACTGCTTAGTGAGACCCTATCTCAAATAGAAAGAAAAAATGAAAACTGGGCCAAGGATGTAGCTCAGCAGCCTGAGCACCTGCCTGGCAAGTGTGAGGTCATGAGTTTGATCATCTACCCCACTCCCCAAAAAGATGGAAAACCTTACAGTCCTAAAGCAAACTAAATGGAGACATCCACCTAAGGAGTAAACAGGGAACTACTCTTGGAAATTGTTAAACATAGCCCATTCTGTGTGTACAAGAACATTAACACAGGCAGCAATTGCTACAAGGATGGGGAAAGAGGTAAGATCTGGGGCCCTTACAAGCTGCCCGTTAAAAACTGGATTTGAGGGCCAGGATTTTGCACTTCAGTGGTGCAAGTGCTTGCCTGGCAAGTGTGAGATTGTGAGTTCAATCCACAATTCAAAAAACAACAAAAACAAAAACTGGATTTGAGGTTGGGGATATAGCTCAGTGGCACAGCACCTGCCTGGCAAGCACAAGGTTCTGATTTTGATTCCCAGTACGGGAAAAAAAAGCAGAAACATTGGATTTGTATTTTTCTTGGGATAGCTCAGAATTTAAAAGGCTTTTTTTTTTGCTATAAACCTTAACTCTTTACTTGGGCCTATAGTTGTCCAATAAGTAAATAAAAGTAGAACAAAGTTCAACTTCATTTTGTATCTTTTGTTACTTAAAGCGTGGGTCAGATCTCAGCTCAAACATAGCTATCTTGTAAGAAATGAATTAACTTGTCTAGAGCCACCAAAAAAAAACCAAAAAAAACAAAAAACAAACGACTCCATAGGCAGCAAAAGCGAGGCTTTAATCCATACTCTTACAAGAGCGGTGCCAGTGCACAGAGACAGACACACCAGGGTGGAGAAGCCGCATGCTTTTATTCCTGACTCAAAAGATGTCTCCCCCATCTCTCATGGCCTGGGATCTGGGGTTCGAGGTCTGTCCTGAGGAATCTGTCTGGGCCCACACCTATTACTTCCCTTCCTCTTTCCCTTTCCCTTTTTGTTCCCTCTTCTCTCTGAATTTCTTTTCGTAGTTATTTATGGCCTGTTGGCTTCTCAGGATCATAATTCAGGAAAAGTTGTTTAGCAGTTATTTCTTACTTCAGTACCTTATCTCTGGCATGAGTCTTTTTGTAACCTGAATGTCCCTATCTGCTGTTTGACCCAGCTAATTCCGTGAATAAGGGCTTATGGAGTGGTTAATCAAATGTGGTCCAATTAAAAATATTTGTGTCCTTACATAGGTGAATCAGGAAGTACCTGTCTAAAAATCTGCAGGACAAGGTTGACTTGCCTTGAATTTACAGAATTTCACCCCCTACAAAACTGAAGACACCAGAATAGGTGATTTCCAGGACACCTGACTATGCCCGAGAACTCCCCAGCCATTGTCTTGAACCTGTGATCGGCAGGGAATGAAACCATCCTGGGTCATTAAAGTTCCAACACTATGACACCATGGCTAAAATAGTGATCAACCAGACCTCAGCCCACAGTTAATCCATAAAAGCTGGTCTTCCACCTTTGTGGGGGCTCCTTGCATCTCCCTAAACTGGAGCCCTTTCCTGTCTTTCCTGCAACTTTACAGTCAAACATTTTTCATATACATTTGTGCTCCAGTTTTAATTTCCATTGTTGCTGAAAGCAAGGATCCAAACTAGGCAGGATGTCATGATTCATGCCTGTAATCCCAGCACTTGGGAGGCTAAAACAGGAGAATCCCAGTGAGTCTGAGGCCAGCCTGCTCTACAAAGCAAATTGAAGGTGAGCCTGAACTGCATAGAGAAACCCTGTCTCAGACCAAAAAAAAACAAAGAGCCAGCCTAGGCTACATAGTGAGTTTGAGGCCAGCCTCAAATTATGTATAAGTTCCTGTCAAGAAAAACAATAAAGAAATACTGCAATAAACATTTTTCACTAAAGCAATGAATTGTTAAATGACATTTCCAATATTCATGTCATGAGAGCAACCATATATTGAACCCTTCCTACATGCTAAGTGCCTGACATGTACTGTAGAAGGCATTACTAGTTACTATTTTTACATGAAAAAAACTAAAGGTTAGCCAAGTGTGTTGACACATGCTGAAATGGTTGATATATTGTGTCAGTTTGAGAAGTTTAGCAGCTTAACTAAGTAACTCAGCAATTCTACATCCAGCAAATCTACATGGGGTGTAGAGGACATACCCTTACTGCTCCAGGATGTTGCTCATTGTATCAATTTGACAAGTTTAGAAATGTAACTAAATGATTCAGCAGGGAGCTGGGGTCTTCACTTTGTAAGCATCC
This sequence comes from Dolichotis patagonum, assembly GCA_004027295.1. Taxonomy (NCBI): domain Eukaryota; kingdom Metazoa; phylum Chordata; class Mammalia; order Rodentia; family Caviidae; genus Dolichotis; species Dolichotis patagonum. The sequence goes on from PVJX010017325.1 coordinate 35,769, forward strand.
TCAGTCTGTGGAAGAGACAGGACCAAGGTCCTTTGAGTGCTATACCCTCCTGAGGGTGGTCTGCTTACAATATAAGGGAGGAAAAGAGGATCGCTCCCTCTGCCCCTTTTGCTCATTGCTTTTGTGCCTTCTGCCACCTTGAAATGGTACCCTCTTGCCATGCCACTGAAACCTCCACAAACTGTGAGCTAAATAAACCTTTCCTTTCTTAATTTTAAGTGTTGGGTATTTTGTCCTAGCAAGGAAAAAAAAAAATAACCAAAACACGTACCAATAATCCTAGCACTTGGGAGGCTGAGGCAGGAGGAGCAGTGTGAGTTTGAGGTCATCCTGGGCTACATAGCGAGATCCTGCCTTAAAAGCAAAACAAAACAAAACAACCCCTGAGGTTTGAAGAGATGAAATAACTGCGTCAATATTGTACCATTAGTCAACAGTAGAGAAAAGAGGAACATGTGGGAGATTAGACACGCTAGACTGCCTCTTTATATTTTAATCAACCCACCTGAACAAGTATAAATATGTAAACACGATGTTATAATTTAAAAGGCCCTGGGTTAGGTAATGTCTAGTTACTCAGAATCACTAAGAAAAACTGTCTGAGGTAGGAGGGAGATGAGGAGTGAGGGCAAGACAGGAGGTGTTGGGGGGAGGCTGGAGAGAGAAGGAGAGGTTGCCCACCTCGAAGCCTGCTGTCTGGGCCAGATCTGAGTGAGGCATAAGGTAACCAAGGAAACGACTGAGAAAAGTTGGGGAGGGCCCAGTTGGAGCTGGAGCCACTTTCTGGGACTACATCTGCCTAGGAGTTGAACATTAACCCACAAACCGGAGTGCCCCTGGCAACTTAGCTTCCACACGTGGAGCCCCCATGCCCCAATGCCCCATACGATCCCAGCCCTAATTACCATGTCGTTGACTCTGCAGATTGATGCCCCTGTGGGTTTTGGATTCCACAATAGTCCCTTTAAGGGACAGAAAGGTCACTCTACCGCCCAACAGACCTGACACTTGCCTCAGACAGAACCTTCAATCTCACTCCGAACCCCAAGTCTTAAAACCCTCAAAGCCCCTCCGTGCCTGAGTGCTTCTCAGTGGCCTGCTCCCTCTCTCTGGTGTGCCTCTTGTCTCTTCTCTTTCAAATAAACTTTCAATCCTGCCACTCCTCTCAGGTATCCTGCTCAATTTGTTTTTATTTTATTTTATTGAAACAGAGTCTTATTATATAGTTCAAGCTGGCCTTGAGCTCATTTTGTAGCCCAGGTTGACCTTGAACTCGCAGTGACCTTCCTGCCTCAGCCTCCCTAGTGCTGGGATTATAGGTGTGCACCACCATGCCGGCTCTTGATCAGTTTATTTAGGGCAACACTCCCAATCCCAGCAATGAGGGGAAAGAGCCGTTTTCCTGTACAAGAAAATCTTGTAAAAGAAAATCTATATCATCACATTCAGCATTTTTTCACAAGAAAATACTACTGCTCAGCTTGACAGATGGTACAAGGAGAGGCGGGGGCTGGGGATTCAGCTCAGCGGCATAAGTGTCTGCCTGGCAAGCGCTAGGTCATGAGTTCGATCCCAGGTACCAAAAAAAAAAAAAAAAAGTGAAATCTAACAAGGAGAGGTGGGGCCACCCATACCCCCAACAAAACTTTCCTTCTTGTATAAACATAAGTAACAGAACACAGAGATTCTAACTGCATTAGCAGTACAAAGTATAGAGTGCAGGGTTGCTAGGCTCAGTCCATAGAAATTTGGATACCCTGTTAAATTTGAAAAAACATACACCAAAAACAAATACTCATCTGGAATTCACATTTAACTAAGTGTGCTGTTTTACCTGGCAACTTCAGAAGTGATGGACTTCCAATGAGTACCTTAGCAAAAACTGAGTGGAAACCAGAAAGTGTCCCCAGAATAAGCAGCGGATGTATTTAGAAGAATGGTAGGGAAAAATATCACACAAGTGAGTAAAGCGCATTGAGAAGATTGTGAGAGCCAGGACAAGAGGGAAGGAAAAAGCAGTCTGTGAAAGAGCAGTCAGAGCAGAGGAAGAAAGCTGAAATCACAAGACACTCTTTTGTCCATCGAATTAACAAAATTTAAAAAGGTTCAGGGCTGGGGATTTAGCTCAGTGGTACAAGGGCTCACCTGCCAAACTCAAGGTCATGAGTTCAATCCTCAGTACTAAAAAAAATTAAAAGGTTAGTAGATAGTATATTACATACTTACATTTACAGCAGCACAATTCATAATAACTAAAGCACGGATGTGCCTGTAACTGATTAATGGATAAAGAAAATGTAGTATCTACATACAGTAGAGTACTACTCTGCCATAAAGAAGGATAAATTTGAGTCATCCATAGAGGAAAATAGATGCACCTCAAGACTATAATGTTAAGTGAAATAAATCAGACACACAAGTTTAAATATTGTATGGTTTCTCTTATATAAGGAACTCAAAAATAAATAAAAGTAAAATAAAAATAGATAATAGGAAACAAGGAAATAGAACTTTTGCAAATAGGGAGGGGGAGGAAAGAAAGGGGATCTAAAAAGAATTAAGATGTGTTACATACTAATAAAAATAAAAGTTTAAGAAAGTTTTTTTTTTAAACCAATGCTGGATTTAGCTCAGCAGCATAAGCCCCTGCCTGGCAAGTGTGAGGTCATGAATTTGAATCCCAGTACCAAATAAATAAATGAATAAATAAATAAATAAATAAATAGACAATCCTAGGTGCTGGGTGTTTAGCTCAGCAGCATAAGCGTCTGCCTAGTAAGCTCAAGGTCGTGAGTTTGATCCTGGTACCAAAAAAAAAAAAAAAAGAAAAGAAAAGAAAAGAAGCAATCCTGATAAGAATCAGGGAAATAAAACACCACAGAGAGAATAT